>LOJH01003497.1:2430-27261 GCA_001685095.1 Ellobius talpinus | reverse complement strand
ACACACACACACACACACACACACACACACACACACACAGTTATAAGGCCTCAAAGGTCATGTGCCCTACACAGAGTAAACTCATGAGAGTTGCAGGATAGTAAAAGCATGGTGTGTCCTAAGTAACTGTTTGGAAATAGCACCTGTCTCTGCCATGCCCCTCTGACAGGCGCATACCATTATCACTCTTTCTGAGCCAAGAACCTGCCACTCAGAGATGAGGTCCCAGCATGTGGTGGCACAGGAGCAAGGATCTGAGTTCTGCTACTGCTGATGCTAAATCCTATGCTCTCCTTAGTCACTACTCTCACCATGGAGTGCCCAGGAACCTGGAAGCACCCAGCTGTGGCCGGGAGGCTAGCACATCTGCAGGCAAACAGAGCATGCCTTCTTCCTGCAACTTTTTCCTTCGAAGTTTTGAGAACAAGAGCCAAAATCAAAACAATATTTTTATATTAAAAAGATATATTATGAAAGAGAATGCAAAATTCACACAAGAATATTTCAGCATAAAACACAGAGCTTCAAAGAAATTTCATACTGACAGCTAGCTGCCTTAGGCGACACTCTCAGCCCTCCAGAGGTATCTGTTCATCCCCCTGCTGTTAGGGTGCCTTCCATAAAAAAAAAACTTGAAGTATATTGACCTATACTGGAGCTTGAGAACTTGAGCTTTGGAGACCCACCAGCTTTGACTTTGAATTTTTGTTGTTTCCACTTGCCAGCCATGAGACCTTGAGATGTTTTCTTTTCTCATTTCTTTAACTTTAGGGAAATTATTTAAGATCCTCTGGCTCTTGTTTTCCTCATTATTAGATGGAAAATGGTTATAAAGATAGATCATTAATGTATATAATGTGTTTATGATTGACACGCGGTAAATGCTTCTCTGGTACTTACAATAAAGATTCATTTTCTTATCATTTTCATAATGAATCTACCTACTTATTTATAAAATTGGAAGAGGAGTATAGACATTCAGTAGTTTCAGGAGTTAAATGAGAGATGTTTCCTCCTAAGCACACAACACAGTGCTTGGAAAGTCATACAGCTTCATAAATCCCACGAATGACAGCTACTCCATTCCTAACCACACCAGCATTGCTGTGGGAATACCCTGTCAGGCCTATGAAGTTTGAGATGCAACCCTGATCTCTTGGCATGAATTTCATGGGTTACAACTCCTCTTATATTTCACCCATTTCCTAAGCAAGCTTCTACAGCACCCTGGGCTCTTTGAGATATAAAATATAGCCAATTTGACATTTCTAAAATGGTTATAAGGCTGTTTTCTCTCTGCAGAGGAGAAATACCCAGCAAGATACACTCTCAGTTTGTATCCTTCCCAATCTTCCTGGTTCCTCAGACTCCGTCCTCCTCCAGGGAGGCTTGCACATGACCTGACTCCTCAACGCACATGAAACTTCTGCATTGTTACGTATGGACAGGCGCATTTTTCTCTCTTTCTGTCTTATCTTCCTAAATGAATTGTGCAATACCCATGGAAGGGATAGGATTTTTACCTAGGACACACAATTTGAGCTAAATGAAAGGCAGTGGAGTGACTAAACTCTCTGAACCATGAACTCCTTCTCTAACTGGTCACTGAAAAATAAAGAGTCTTTGGCCCAAATGGATATGTCTTCTAATTTGCACCAGGCAGCCTACTTATCAGTGGTACCCAGGCAGGGACAATTGCCTACACCTCCTGCAGTGTGGACAGTGGTGGGAGTTCGTTCAAGCAGTGCTTCATAAATATCCAGCGGTGTATTTGATTGGCTCTGAGTCTGAGTTCTGAGATGTCTCAGTGTTAGGGGGAACCAAGGTAATAAAATAGGCCAGAGTCATGTGAGCTGACATGGTAGGCATGGAACCCACATCTTCCAAATAGCTCCCCAGATTCAGAATCCAAAGCTTTAGTGCTTCTTCTCTTAGGGATGATCACTGGGAATAAGCTATAGCTGATCATAGTTCATAATTAATACTTGCAAGAGTAAGTAATTGAGTCCTGTCAATGATGATGCCTGTATAGCAGAGCAACTGTTTTGAGGGAAAGACTTCCCTACCCCCATTTAAGTGTCCCCTAGAAGTCTTTCCTATAATGTCTGAGAATCTGCCTGGGACCACCGGTGTGCCCAGGCTCAGTCTCATGCCCGAAGGAGACTGCCTCTGGAAGACCTCTTGTCCTGGTAGTGCCACCTCCATATTCCTGCACACCTGCAGCTGTGGAGACACCTGTTCTGCCCATAGCCCTGGAGCAGCTCTGTCCACAGCAGGACACTGAGTCCTCAAGTCACAGTGGCAGCACACAGCCTTTGGAGGTCAGGTAAAGGGACACCTGAGGCTCCATTTGGGCCCAGATAAATATAACACTTTGGCTTCTAGCTACTTCCCTGAACACACAAAACACTACTTGCTTTCATGGCTCTCCCCATTGTGGATGCTAGGTCTCTTCCAGTCCTGAGCCAAGCTACAATAATGGAGATGCAGGCAAACAAACCTCCTAGGATCTACAAAAGCAAGGCATTTCCAGAATTGTATTAAAAGCCTGAATACAGAACAAGCATGCAAATGGCAGGCTCCCTGGTT
This sequence comes from Ellobius talpinus, assembly GCA_001685095.1. NCBI lineage: Eukaryota > Metazoa > Chordata > Mammalia > Rodentia > Cricetidae > Ellobius > Ellobius talpinus. Next base: position 24,672 of record LOJH01003497.1, on the reverse strand, counting down.
CATCATCTTAGTCCCTGCACAAACAGCAAAAGAACTGGCCGCAGCTAGCACACTCCGCTGATCTTCATTTTGTTTAGCCCTTTCCAGCCCAGAAAACACATGCTTATATACCACCTCCATTGATCTCTCTAAGGGTTTTGGGCTGGGGTTGGTGTTTTTGAGCCTCTATACACTAATCAAAGAATAGAAAAGAGCATCAAATTAAGGAGGCTTAAGCTTCAGGTGCCAAGTTCCAAGCAGGGATCTACTTAATGGTGAAAGCTTGCTCAGAAATATTAGAAAGGAAATACAGGATTTAGTTCCTGCTTGAAACGTATGTGTGCACACTGGCATATGAACATTTAAGTGCGTGTGTGCATGAGTTTGTTGTTGTTATCTCTCAGTATGTGTGCTGTGTGCCTGTGTTGATTTGTGTGTATGCATGTGTATTTAGGGGATACTTGTGACTGTGTGCCTTAATATGTATGAGTGTACATACATGTGTGCCTATAATATGGCACATGGGTATATGTTCCTATATATGGTTTTACATATGTGAGGGGGTGTATGTGTGTTCATGCATGCAAAAAAACACAATGGGCATTGAAGTCTGGTGGAAATGCCCCCTTTAAAATTGCAAGGAATTCAAGGCTGAGAGTGGTTCCATTGTCTCATATCATAACTAGGGCCCTCCAAAGATCCTGGGCATCGTGCCACCCATCCACTAGCCAGGGGACAAGCAATGCTGGCATGGTTTACCCACCTTCTGGTAAAGGTGCCAGGGACCATTTCTTCACTGACCATATTCCCTGCTTCTGTCTGTGAAAGAAGCCAGATGGAGCAGGTCAGCAGAGGGTCAGCCATCCCCTGGGCTCTCCTCCAGTCTGTCAGCCCTCTGTGATCTGCAAGGTTTAGCAAAGTAATGCTGTGGACTGGAAAGGATTGCTGAGCAAGGAGGAGAATGGTGGGTACATGGAAGGGGCAGAACTTAGGCCTTTCTTAATAAGAAAATGCTGGCGCCTATGAATGAGAGGAGACGGAAGAAGTGGGGGTATAAAGAAGAATGTGGACTGGAAAGAAATGATTCTTGCCTTCTAGGCTAGCCCAGTGTCTAGGCTGTATTAGGCATGCAACAAAGGACAGAGAGCAAGAAAACGAGCTGGAACATCGGTACTGGAGGAAGAAGGATGGAGGGTCAAGAGTGAATAAATAGGAAAAATGGGAGAATAAGGTACATGTTGAGAAGACAGGAGGAAAATTAGATAAAAGAATGAAAACATCACACAGGGCAGGTAGCCTCAGAGGGGGTGGATGAAAGAACATATCAAAACCCAAAACAGAAGATGGATGAGGAAAGAGGGCTGTGGAATTCCCACCAGGCCCATGCAATTATGGGATGGTAGTTGTTTCAATTCTACTCCCGCCTGCTCCTCCTTGAGAGCCCCAGTCTCCTAGTCATAGATGGAGGTAAAAGAACCTGGGGTTCTAGTGAAGATATATCAATCCGCTGTTCCCATGGGCCAGACATAGTGTACAAGATGGTGCCAATCATTGGTTCATAGCCCAGTTTAGCCGCAGTGTCTGCATTCTAGAACAGCATGAGCAATGGACACATACTTAATAGATTAAAGTAACCCATCCAGGGTTTGTGAGGGGCAAAATTTCAGGCAGATTTAGTTGAGTGACCTGCTCAGGGTGTCACAATCTAGACTCATTCTAGACTTGGGGGTCTTCCTTCAACTCCCAAAGACTAGACAGAATTTAGAAATTGGTTGCTGCAAGACACAGTTCTTAGCAATGGCCACCTATACTCCTTGTTGTGTGACTCTTCCTTTAGATGACATGTTTCTCCGACTCTCAGACAGTCTAAGAAGCATGGCCACTGAGTGACAGCCCATTATCTTTGTTACAGACAAGTCAGAGGTTCCCCTGCTGCCAAGGACAGGGGCATATACAAAGGTGTGATTTCTCACCTGTTTGCCTATGCTTGTCCCTGAAAAAGGCAATTTTCTTGGTCCTCACTTTCTTGTTTTTTGTATGAAAATTTACAGCAGTTAAATAAATTATTGCCTGTGGAACACTTAGAATAATGCCTGGTTCATAGTATACACTATTCATCTTTATTAAATGAGTTTTTAAACTAGTGACTAAATTAATTTACGATGACACACTATGCATCTGTACCTTAGTAAGATGGGTGACTGTCACAGGTTGATAGCTGGATACCAAAGACTGAGAACCAGCACCCTGGTCTCTGTGTGCTGTGTTCTTCCCATATATTTGTTCCCTCCCAGGGGAGTGTAAGAGATGAAGGTGTAGCATCTGGAAGAGGTGAAGTTCTTAGACTTCTGGAGCAAGGAGGGTACAGGATCTCTTTGCTTTCTGAAGGTCTCCCAGAGGAAGCCCTTCCTCTTTCAGTCAGCCTCATTTCTCTGGCTCTCAGTGGCCAGACACCTCCATCTCCACTCCTGAGCTTCCCTTTACTTTCCCTGGAAGACAGGGTGCAAGGGCTGCAGGGATCCAGACCTTCTCCTCTCAGCACCCCTTTCAGGGAAACTCTGAAATAGCTCCTCCCCCATCCACCTTCCTCTTTCAAATGTAATTTATGCATAGCTTTCCTTATATTTGCAAAACATAAGAAACCCTTAAAACCACGGAGGGAGGCTGTTTTCTCTGTTTCCGAGGTGGATTCTCCTGGTTGCCACACTCACGGGCATATATTTGAGCAAGTTTGATTCAGTGTAGCTGACACAGAAACCACTTAGTCGTTTCTCCTACATCATCCTAAGTTAATGCCCCTGACAGCCTGCAGGAGGCTTTTCAGCAATTTTTCTATTTCAGCTTTTTTTCTTTCCCTTCTGCCTCCTGCCACCTCCCCTACCTCCCCCTTCCCTGCTATAAAATTTGCTTTCAGCTCAAACGCTGACCAAACCTTTGCAGTTTGTATCCATTGCATCTTAAGACCAAATTGAAAGTCACGTGGAGCCTCTGACTGGCAATGGGGCTGCCCAGCCTTGCAGGGATGGATTCTATTTGTTCCTGATGTGGATGGATTTAACTGTTCAGGAAAGATAAGGGATGCTCTGTTTGTTAGGTCCCTTCATCAGAGCACCTACGCCTGGAGCATTGCCAGCCTGCCTGTGCAGCTTCCAGCCTGGACTGGGGTGGCCTCTGTGTCCTGTGGAAGGCATCACATAGGGAGAGATTTCTAGAGCCTCAGGCTCCTGTCTCAGATGTGATCCCTGAACCCAAGGGGAAGGTGCTGGCCCATACTAGAGAAGTATATCAGTTCTCCTCTCCCCCTCCTTTTCTTCCTCTCTTCCTGCTTCTCTCCCTCTTCCTCTTCCTCTCCCCCTCCTCCTCTTCCTCTCCTCCTGCTTCTCCTCCTTCTCCCCCTCCTCAATCTGTCTTTTTGTCTTTTCATCTCTGTCTCTGTATCTCTGTTTTTAGCTCTCTCTTTTCTTCTGTCTCTTTCTGTTTCTGCCTTTTGCAGTCTCTCTCACTGAAACACTCCCCTTACCCCCCACACACACATGCGCACACATGCACACACATACACACACACATGCGCGTGCACACAGTCTTAAACTCTTGTCCTGGAGGGCCTGATGTAACTAACTCCTGACTTCTTCCACCCCCTCCTCCTCACTCACCTTTTCACCCACCTCCTGCCCTTTCTCATTTCCCTGGACACCAAGCTGTCACCGAGATACATTTTCAATTGGGCAATGTCAGGGAGATTTGCAAGCTGACTATCAGGATGTCGTTCACCCCTAAAGCAGCGAGAAAAAAATGGACTCAGTTGACCCCCACACACACCCTAGTCAAGCCCGCCCCTCCCCCACTCCTAATAAAGAGGAGTTGCAGACTCCCCCAGCTCCACTGCACAGAGCTTGCCTAGCCAAATCCTACTGGAGCTGGGTGGCCAGCAGGGGGCAAGCTGGCCTCACAGCTAAGTAGGAGTCAGTGACAGCATAGGGGCAGGGAGTGGCGGTGGCCATCCTTTGATGGAGAAGCAGGTGCTTAAGGCTCAAACTTCTCTGCAGCTGGTATCATGTTTCCTGGGGATTCCTAAGGCTCAAGGCCACCCAGGGACACTCCTAGCACGAGGACCAGTACAGAGACAGTCCCTTCTCCCTCACACTTCCGGTGTGTGCCCCTTCTTCCTTCACCACAAGCATCACTGACATTGCCACCACTTCCTTTTGGAGAGGAGGAAGTGGAGTCTCAGTCTCACTAACCTGGTGACAGTTACATGGCAGAAAAACTGAAGCACAATTAATAGAAACTCAGGGTCAGAAACTGGGGCTCAACCTGAAGATCCGAAAAGCAAAGCAGCCACCGGCTCTTACCTCGACCTCAGTCCAAAATGGTGATTCTGCCTCCAGGAATCTCAGAAGGAAATTGCATGTCTGAGAGATATTCCCGCCCATTTTATAATCCTCTCTAGGGCCAGGATTAAAGGCATGCACCACTGTCATTAAAGGCATGCACCACCCAGTTTCTCTGGCAACTAGTATGGCTACTGGGATTAAGGTGTGTGCCATTATGGCTACTGAGATTAAAGATGTGTGTTACTATAACCTGGTCTGTAAGGCTGACCAGTGGGACTGTTTTACTCTCAGATCTTCAAAGGCTGTCTTTATTTATTAAAATGTAATTGAAATGCCACTACAGAAAACCATTTGTTCTAGAACTGTCTGAGCACGGACCCCCTGCAGAGCCATGCATTGCCACTCCTTGTGAGTGACATTCCCTAGCATCATCCTCCTGATTTGTCTTCAGCTAGCTATATTCATCCCTGGTCTAGAGCATGAATTCAAGGTAGACCAGGACTATCCACATTTTCACAGGGAGCAAGGAGGTCTTAGAAAGGCTCAAGCCCCAAGTATTTCAAGAAGCCTGGGAAACAGGGTAATGAATGAATGGAGGAGTGGTCTTGGCCATAGCTCAGCCATTGTTCAACAGTGTAGCCATAGGCCACTTGCCTGGCATCTCTGTGTGTCTCTTCCCCAACTAGAAATGAAGAAGTGATGTGCAGACAAAGATGTGCTATTCTGACAAGTTGCTTTTCTTGTTTCTCTGACAAAATAACTAAGCCAGTTGAAGAACAGAAGGCCTACTTCAGCTCACAGTTGCAGGGACAGTCTGTCATGGTAAGACACGGTGGCGTCTGGTCACCTTGAGTCTGCCACTAGAAAGCAGAACAAGATGAATGGTGGTGCTCAGATCAACTCCTCTATAAAAAGGCTGAGACCCCAGCTCACAGAACAATGCCGACTATATTTTGGCAGGTCTTCTCACGCCACATAACTCAATCTAGAAACTCCCACGCAGTCATGCTCAGAGGCTTGTTTCCAAGGTGATGCTCAATCCAGTCAGGTTGACAATGGCAGCTTATCATCACACCTGGGAAGCCGTAAACGGTTGTGTGTAGGTGAAAGGGATCTATGGATTCCCTGCAAATTTTATGTAGGGGCACAAATGCATGTGACTGAGAACATGTTCAGTTATTGAAGTCCTCAGAGGGGTGTATATGCAGAGGAAGTCTAAAAACAGTTATACAGAATGGCCTGTTAGTTACTTCCAGCTGTAGTGGTCTGAGACAGAATGCCTTCTCTTGCCTGATACTGGAACTTCTGTTCTGTGGTGTCTAAGGACCTTGAGCTCAGATCTGGACACAGGGAAGTGATATTTAGGATTAGCTGTAGCCAGAGCTGTGACCTAACACCCTCACTGTTCTCTTTGAAACTCCTTGCTTCTTATCCTCTGGCAAATTCTCAAGGCAGATGCAGATTTTTGGTGTTGAATATTCACAGAAGGCTCTGGGGCTGGGGTGTGTGTGAGAGAGGAGTCAGCCCCTCTCTGTTCTCCCTGTCTTACTAGGAGACTATGTTGCTGTCATATCAACAGAATGCCATCTCAACTACTTGCCAGTCTTAGCTGAGCCAAGGCTGGCTTCCATATCTAGGTTCCTGAAGATAATTACAGAGTCATTTGCAAAAGTTCCAGAGTGCTAGACATTGGCCTGGGTTGCTTCTGGGGCAAAACATAGCGCCACACCTTATCCACAATGGATGGCAAGAAGGACAATTCTTACCCCCCCCTTTTTTTTAAACTGCCTGGTTGGTTATTAAAAATTGTTTCTGAGATCATATTGGTTAAACATGCTAATCATCCCGGTTCCTGAAGCAAAGGGGAAAAATTGCTGAGAGGGTCTAAGAGTGTAAGACGCGGACATGGAAAGAGAAGTTCTTGTTTGGAGTTGTGACAACCCAGATGTTAAGTGCTGGTTATCTCTAAAAGCCTAAGAGGTATTTGGTCCTAGCTAACATAACTACCTCCTTTACCCTGAGATGTAGTCACTGTCAGAAGTCTGGTGATTGACAGGCACACCACATATCCCACCTGGCACCTTCTGGCCTCTTCCCATCTCCAGCTTTTCTTAGACTCCTTGACTGATGCTCCAGCATAAAACACATCCTATTGCATTGCGTCTTCTGAGCAGCACAGTTGCTAGAGATGTTCCTAGGGACCAGACAGCTCTACCAGGCAGGCTAAAGTAAAAACTTGAACCCAGATGACTGGCTTCATTTTAATGCAGTTTTCATTAATGGAAATTAATTGGATATCATTTCATAATAGCTTGATTCTTTTTTCTCTCTTTGCAAATATTGGTAGAATGTGAAGTTTGCTCAATGTGTATTTGGATCACTTAGGATTTGAAATTTAAATTTTTAATGGGACTCTAAATCAGACAAGGCTCACAAGTCCAGGGAGGCCATGTTGATTGTTTTATGAAGGGTCTATTGACTGATGTTGAGCAGAAGAGAATAGAAGGTCTATAGACATGTCAAAGATCAGACAAGGACATAGGATTGTGAAGGGCATGGTGACAAGAGACAGCAGTGCCGGGAGACATTGACAGGACGGATGGATTCTGACCCAGAATCAAAGTCAGTGACCTATGAGGGAAGTTGGAAACTGAAACTTGGAGGCTAGGATGTGGAAAGATGAAGATGCAAATGGATCATCACCATCAACTTCAATGATGGTTGAAGAAAGCTTGATGGGTATCCACCCCTCAATCAACAGAGGTGTGAGGAGGAAAGTGGTCCATGAACAGTCTTCAAGTTGTAAAGCCTCTGTAATCCAGCGAGGACTTGGGAAGGAGATCTGAAATTTCAGGCCGACAATGACACTCATAGGCAGGACTCTGCTCTGGTTTCTCAGGGAAGTCCCAAGTTCACAGTAGGCTGTCTGGTCAACGAAGTGATGAATTCCTAAAGAAGATGCTTAAAAAGACAACTAGGCCCAGATTATAGGAGTGAGCAATTCTTCTCACCCCCTCTAACCCTGAACCACTCCAGTGTGACTTGGTCAAGATCCAAGAATTCTTGTCCTATCTGGCAGCTAAACTTCTCTGTCAATAAACATATGCCCTAGAGTTGGACTGGTGTTCTAATGGTAGATGTCTACCAACTAATTGTAAACAGTGAAATTATAAGATAACTTTCTGAATCTCACTGTATTGCAACAGAGATAACAAAACCTGTTTCACTGGGTTTTAATGAAGCTTCAGTTGCTACAACATTTACTCGGCACTTGGTATGTTTAGGTATCTGTTCTCTGACTTACTATAATTATATCATTTAAAATAAAAATAAAATAAAAACTTTATTTAAATTACATCAATCAAATTAATGGGTTTTGTATTAACATCATTAGTTTCCTTTTCATGGCTAATGTATAAAAGAAAGGGGTTTGTTTAACCCACAGTTTTAACTGCAAGTCCAAGATTTGAAAGTTATATTGATTCTGTTATGGAGAAGGATTCCTGGTACTGTCCCATCATTGGGGATGGCATAAAAGTCTGAGCCTATACACACACACACACACACACATCTGTCTATCTATCTAGATATATATATATAGAGAGAGAGAGAGAAAGAGAGAGAGAGAGAGAAAGAGAGAGAGAGATCATATAGCAAGCCAGGAAGCCATAAACAACTTACTCTCAGGAGCACTAACACAGGTTCTACAATCATCCAAGGACAATGCATCAAGATACCATGCAAAATTCTCCACCTCCCAAAGACCCCAGCACCCACACACCCCACACTGGAGAATAGAGCAGGGACATGTAAATCTTTGGTAGGCATAACAATCCGTATCATAGCTCTCTACCAAAGATTGGACTGGAAAATTAGATTCCACTCAACCAGACTAGACCATATGATCAGCTTCAGTGCAGCAGTCAAGGAGGTTAATGATCACGTTCCAAGTTTCAGATATCACCCGTAGATTTAGATGCCCCATGCATTGAACATGGGCCCTATCCCACATCCAGGCACACAATGGAGATCTGCCTCTGACTTCCTTCAGTCCTAAGACCTTTGAAGCTAAGGAATCAGGGTACACCATTCTCCTTCCTCCTCACACTCCATTTAGTTTCCTAAATCTGAAGATGCCTCCTTCCTCTGCCTGCAGACTTCTCTCCCTACTCAGTATCGATTAAAACTTTAGCCCACTGCGCCTGACCAGATCCTAGCTGACTGTCTCCTAGTGTCCATGCTCCCATTTAAAATTTGCACCTATGTCCTCACTGAGTTTTGCCTCTTTTGGCCATATGTGGGTGGCTGTCTTCCAGATAAAAGTGACGTCTATACCATTGTGTCAAGTCCTTATTTCCTGAGAGCAAATCATATCCTTCCAGAGGATATGATTGATGTTATGTGATCAAGGGATTTCAGACTAGTCTATATGCTTCCTAATGTGTAAAAGAGCCTTGAGGCCACAGGGGAAAAAGACTGTGTAGAGTCCATTGCTAGAAGGACAGGGTCCTGGGAGGTCACACCATCCCCATCGTAGCCTGGGTTGGGGAAGGTGCTTTGGAGCAACACTATCTCTTCTGGAGGGAGGAACCAAAGAGGCTGTAAGATCCTTTGGTCTTAGGCAGCCTGTAGAGAGGAGGGCTCCTGTTTTAGGAGTATCTACACTCTCTTCTAGGTCAATGTTCCCAACTCCAGGCCCGCACCATGTCTCATGATTTCCAAACATTTGTTTACACAAGAATTTCTTTGATATGTTCTGAACATTTTTACGCTTTTTTTTTTTAAATTGAGGATACATCCAAGGGTTTGCCTTTCACATGCTGGAAGAGTACTGTAGCCCTGTGCTAGCTGTATCCCAAACCATTCATTTGGCTCTTTCTGTCTGCTCTGATTCCTAACCTACTAAAGACCTACCTGTCCCAAGTTGCATTTCCAGAGTTTTGCTTATAAACCCTTGAATTTGATGGATGAGGCCAATCTGTGATATTGACTCTCTTTAAGTCATACTTCCATTTGTGTGGATATGCAAGAACAACAGCCACGGAGGGGACTTTGTTCTTCCTCCCAGCTCCAAGTTCTCCTCCAGGAACCACAGTGACTGCTGGGTTGGAAAAAAAAAAGACTGTTCACCATCATGATGTCAGAGCCTCATTCCTTATCTGGATATAGGTTACTATATTCCCTCAGTGTTCCAACAAGCAGATAGCTCTAAGACCTGTGCTCTTGAAAAATGAGATATCATTCCTGTGATTTTTTTCCTTCCTTCCTGGCCAGCACACTGGACTTGATTGTGGTTTGGACAGTGCTGACATGCTTTGTACCATCCTGCTAGATGTCTCTTTTCTGGTAATGACATCCTCAGCATCATCCCTGGGGTAAAAAGATCACATCCACTAGGCAACTGAGTTTCAAGATGAATCCCCGACGCTCCCAATCCTCTCCTTTTGTGCAGAACATTGTTCCCAAGCTTCTATTTGGGACATTCTACAATAATCCTCTAATCACCAAATAGAAGCAACCAAATAGAAGCTTCCATGGCTCTGAATCCAAGGGAGTGAATACAGAAGAGATACTCAGTGAGAGACAGACTCAGTTGAGGGGAACACATAAGGGTTAAGTGAGATTAGGACCAAAGTGCTAAGGAGGAATGAAATATACAAAGAATTTGGAATTTCTATAGAAATGGTGAACTAGGGCTGGAGAGATGGCTCAGAGATTAAGAGCACTGCCTGCTCGTCTAAAGGTCCTGAGTTCAATTCCCAGCAACCGCATGGTGGCTTACAACCATCGGTAATGAGATCTGGTGCCTTTGTCTGGCCTGCAGGCATGCATGTAGGCAGAATACTGCATACACAATAAATAAATAAATCTTAAAAAAAGAAAAAAAAAGAAATAGTGAACTGCCCCCTGGTGGCAGGTCTGGACCTACACACATGTGCATCCTCTCTGTGTTCCTTCCCACACCACTGGGGAGATTCTAACCTAGAGCCTCTGGTAATGTTAGAGGCCCATAGCCTGTCCTCCCTCTGTCTTACCCCATCTTCCTCTAGGAGCTATTTTACTTTCATAGCTGCTCATTTTCCAGTGTTGGTTTAGTTGGAGGCCCAGACCCAGTTCAAAATTTGTATCCTCAGCTCTGTTGTTTGCTCTTATTTCCATATGTTTAACATACATGTCACTGCTGTTTGCTCTTCTTTCCATATGTTTAATATACGTGTCATACGCCTCCCACCCAGTTCCATAGATGTTCCTGGTTCTTTCAGCCTCCATCAGGTCTCAGGGTACCTGAACAGTCCCGACTTATTCCATCAAGATAGCACTGGGGAGGGCCCACTCTACCCATACCATACCTATACCCTACTCATTTCCAGACCACACCCATAGTCACATCCTGTCCACACCCACACACCCACACACACAGGCTCCAGTCCTCTCAGAAGAGACAAGACCTCCCCATTTGGCTTTACCTCATTTCACAGGTTGTCCTTTCTTCCTTCAGGTGGCCTGTCATAAATGCTTCCCTCCTTATGTCATAAACGGAAAGCATGATAAACCAAGATGTCCTTACTACACCTGTATCACAGCCTAACCCAGCCTGCTCTGAACGCTCACACTCACTTGCAAGTTGGGCATCCCAAGCCTATCGTATTGTATATCTAGCACTCACCCATGGAGAGAGTAAAGTTCAAAATCTGCAGTACAATTTCTACTTAATGCATATGGTTCTTGCACCATTGTGAAGTCAAAATACCAAAGGCTGAGCCGTGGTAAGTGGGGGACTATCTGCAATATATCATCTCTTACCACAGCCATTGCCTTTTGCTAAACCTTCTTTATACTCTTGACCAATCTGCTTTCTTCATGGGTGTGAAGTCACTTAGTGCTGTGGAACAATCTTTGTACACTGTAAATATGTATTACTCCCATTGGTTAATAAAGACCTGACTGGTCAATGGCTAGATAGGATAAGGCTAGATGGGAGAACCAGACTAAGAAATTGCTGGAAAGGAATCTGTGTCTGAGGAGACCCCATGAGATGCAGAGAGAGCGGATGGGACGTTCATACAGGAGGTAACTGAACCCCAGGGCAGCACACAGACTAATAGAAATGGGTTCATTTAAGTGACAAAAGCTAGTTAAAAGCAAATATAAGCTCTCAGCTGAGCATTTATATTAATAAGACGTCTCTGTGTGGTTATTTGGGACACAAAAGTCTACCTACAACTGACTCTTCGAGGAGCCTTGGAAGTTACCTATTGTCACTGACCTAATACAGTGGATGCTTCTTCAAATTCAGGACTAGTCAGTGACTGATAGGCCCTCATGAGAGATGCCTACAGGCAGTGTGGGTAGCACAGACACCTACCTATAATGCCTTGTGACAAGTTTAAGATGGACCTCTGAGGAAGCTACCAGTGAGAGTATCCTGGCTCAGCCAAGCGCATCTGCAAATGATTTAATAATTGATCACTCCAAGGCCAAGTAACTCACTATCTCCCAGTCTCATCTTTCATCTTTCTCCATTTTTGTTTTGAATTTTTAAAGCTTTTTATTAGCTTATGTTAATTACACATACTAACGGGTTTCACTATGACATTTTCATGTGTGCATATATTTTGATCATATATGTCCTCTCTTCATTACCCATTCTTGTTTCCTTCTCACTACCACTAATCTCTTTCCTCTTTTCAATTAGTCCTCTTTCATGCCTTATTGATTGATTGAATCTATTTTGTCCACATGACTTTTAGTAGAGTTACATAGAGGAACACGGATAAAAGATTATTTATATGTTCATGAATCACTTACCAGTGGTTACACCACTGAAGAAAATGTTTTTCCTCCCCCAGGATCTATTAAATGCCAATAGATCCTTGGGAAAAAGTCTTGTGAGCCACAAACCCCATCCCATCCCCCTTGATGAGGGAATCTTCACGGGTGCAGTCTTGTGCAGGCATTGTACAGGTAATTCAGCTTCTGAATGGTTCAAGACCACAGCAGCCACTGAGCTGCTTAGAAGAGCTACATGTCTCTGCCTCAGAGTTCTACAGCTGCACAATAGCGTCTAACTCAGGATTTCTAAAGTTCCCTTCCTCTGTCCTCATTGGCCCTTCTAAAAATGACCCACTTGCTTTAAAATGGACCCTAGATTCTCTCCATTGAGCCCACCGCCATGCCTCCTTTAAAAATCCCTCAAACTGGGTCATCATGAATTCCTATTATTTCAAGGATTAAAACCACAGGGTTTGGCTCTGGGCTTACTGTATCATCAGGTCTTTTATACTCTCACCCTGGCATGCCTCTTACTTCCTGACCTCTGCCCACATACACTGTCTCAGCCATCCTGCCCTGCTAACACCCAGCCCCAGAACTTCATTCACAGCTCCATGCCTGTGCTATACTTCCACTTAGCTTAACGCTGCCCCTGCTAGTCAGCAAAGTTTTCTTTATGCTCAAAGCCTAGTTCAAGGTCAATGTGTCCTCTACCCCCACCTCCATTCTTTACAGTGCTATGTATCTGATTAGCATTTTCCGAAAGGCTTTTTCCTCTGCCACTTCATTCCTTCCTTGACTGTCTGAGGTTTCCAAGAGCTGGTAAGAATGTGTACATTTCATATAAAATAGGTCGAGGTACTTACCCCAGTTTGTCAAGCATAGAACCTAGGCTTCCTAACAAGGGACTCGGTCGTTCAATGACACTTTAGTGACTTTGTTTCTAATAGATGCCTCAGCTGCTTTCTCTAATAACCCATTAGCCGGGGGGCTACTGAAGGGGTCAAGAATATCCTCCAAAAAAAGAATACAGTTGACCATACCACTGGAAGACTTCCTGCCTAGCCAACCTCCTGGCCTTCTAGGCCTAGAAGTCCAGTAACCATGGACAATGTCAGGACAGAGCTCTGGGCCGAGATTCTCCATTACTGTTCTAATTTCTCATGAGCCCCAGCTCAGGCTGTCTGAGCTGGGCTAGCTGCGCATATGGCTGACCTCCTGCAAGGGCTGAAACTGTTTGCTTGGAAAGATTAGCTCAAAAATGACCTCTCTCGCCAAGTACAGAAATAAGTTCTTGATGGTATCTTAAAAATGATTTTGGAAACAAAATTTAGAATAAAATCGAATGCTAATAAATGCCCCAATGGTGGCTTCTCTGAGAATTCAGAAATAATCTCTGGAGAAGCTAAGGTTGTGCATTATAGAAGGCAAGAGGAGGCTGGAGACTCCCTCTCCTGTTAGCAGCCTAGCAACATCAGAGGCACCATGCCTCTCTGGGGCTAGGGTTTCTTCATATGTAAAAAGACTGTCATTCTAATTCCCAGGATGACAATACAAGACAGGGACTGAGTGAAAGGATGCTTGCAGAGGATCAGTCCCTGAATGCTTGGCAAACATTATGTTAGGTACTTTGTGTCCCTCAAGTCCTTCAGTTTTTCAAGCAGTGCTTTGAAGTAAGCATTTTACTTCCTTAAACAACCACTGAATCCAAATCTGGGGTCCTCAGATTGCTCACCATGCAGAAGTCAGTGGCAGGGCTGGGAGGTAATCTTGACATTCTCCACTTCTCCGTGGCATCAAGTGCAAAAGCACATGCAAATCAGCTTTGAACACCTTTTACAAAATAAGATGCCATCAAAAACAAAGGAGCTAGAAGGAAGAGTTAGAGTAGATGCCCCAATAGCTTCTTCAATTCTGTTCTTTCACCTTTCCAGGGCAGAAGGCTGGAAAGAAGGGAGAGGCATCCTACACCCTTTACACACTAATAAAAGTCATCTCTTACCTGCAGGTCTGCAATTCTACTAAGCCTTAAGCTGCATATGGAACATCCAAGATTCATAGCCTCTCTGGGAGGCTACAGATAGCTCATTTTTTCCATTCTTCCCATTTCTTAAATGTACTGCACATGAATTTTTAAAGTAAAATTGATTTAAATTGATTCTATTTAAATTTTCTTTTATTTTAAAGTTTGCACAATGCCTCTTAGGATGACTGTAGCCTCCATGTATATTCAAACACAGTCTGACTCCTCCATTATCCTTACATAGGGCTTCTTGTAGATCGTAGTTTGGTCATTCCAATTCGCTTATCAACCTGTCAACTCCAACTTCACTGTGAACTTTATGAGAGGCAAGGGGGTCACAAACCACTATCACGTCATGCCCTGGACAGCTAGTTTGACCTTTCACCTATCTGACATTTTCCTCACATGCCATTTGTTCCTATATGTGTCCATCCCAGGTCCCTAAAGAGAAAGCAGTTTCCTTTGTAACAAACATAGCTACATTCCAAATGTCTGATGTCATTAAGTTGTCTTTGTAACTTTTTTCCCCTTGAGGAAAATTGGCATAGCTTCTGCCTAGAGATGTAATGATGACATTAAGGGTGCCATCTTTGTTTTCTGTGGTCACTATACTGAGCCGCAGTTGTGACTAGGCTCTTCTCTGTCCTTCAAATTCTAAATATGAGGACAAAATTAAATGATCCCTTCACAACTTCTCACCTGTTTTGTCATATTCTATAACATTCCACATGTCTTCACACGTGGTCCTGCAAGAGATGTTGCTTGGACACTAAGATGCTTCCCACTCCCTGTCTGTGTTCTGCCCTTTTTAAAGGGTGACACAGCATGTTGCTTCAGCCATTGTCTTGCAGCATAATCTGCCAGCCTTGCTTACAGATCTCTAAGTTCTCTGGGGACCAAGATCACACCTCTTCTGTTTATCATGGTGTGTGCAGAGCCTGGCAGAAGGGCTGGCACACAGTCAGTCTGGGAAGATTCACAAAAGCAGCTGCCTGCCCCACACCTGCTCTAAACTGCTCTGGGGAGTAAGGCAAGGCTTTTCAGCAAGCCATTCAACAGCTCTTGGCTTTCATGTTTTCAACTGTCAATGTACACTTTTAGCTGTCCACTCTCTACCATCTCATTTTGCCCAGTAGTCCACAATTCTCTGATTCTAAATAAAGCAATGTATTAAAAGAGCAAAGAAGTGTAGCGCTTGGGCCAACATAAGGATTGTGGTGTCCATTACTACTATTATTTTATATGGTTATTCTGAATCATTCTTGCCTTCATTCCATGGCACAAAGACTAGCCTTGTTCCAACCACTGTATAAGGCCACTGCAGCACTGCAATGTGCCCTATACCCAATCTGCCCTCTGGTCTATCTCAAGGACCTTGTAAAACTCTTGGTGATTTTGTTTCTGAACATTGCTCGAGCTGTATGGACGGCTTCTATGATGACCTTACTCAATTTTCTCATCTGGCCCTTGCTTTTGAGGATCGTGTTCCTTTTCAAGAAATAAAGAATCAAAAATCAATAATGTGAAGAAAAAACAAAACAAAACAAAACAAAACACATGCACTAAAGGAAAAGACAAACCAGACTCTTGGAGTGCCTGAGGTTTAAATTAGAATACAACGGTTTAATGCTCCCGAAGACCAGACTATTGTTTCTTATCAGATTTCCCCTTGAACGAGCAATTGTGAAGCCAGATTGTCCAGAGAAATAAGTCGTCATTCCACCAGATAAACAAACATCATCGATTTTAATGTGTGATAGAAACAAACACCGTGGAGGAGCTCCTTCTCCCTGTGCCTTACATGGATACCCTTCGATGGAAAACGCACCCCCATCTTGTTAAGTGCCCCCAGCAAAGGCACGAAATTAGAGGTGACAGAGGAGGATCACCTAATTAGATGGGGGATTATCCTCCAGGCCCTCTGAACCTGACTGATGGTCTCTTAGAGAAAATGCTGAGTCATGTAACATGGAGCACTAAGAAATGGATCAGAAGAGAGATCCTGGTCCCTTTGGAGATGGTACATAAGAAGGATCTGGAAACCATCAGCGCTACCATCTGGAAGGACTCGCACGGCAGCACAAGGCAACAACTGAGGACAACTGCACTGATGGACCTTGTATAGTCAACATCCAGCCTCGACTTCCTCCAGACCTCAAGGACCACCTTAAAGAGAGTTTGATGATCTGTGATCAGAAGACAGAAGCATCCTGAGGAGTGAGATGGAGCCAAACCATAAACCCATTCCATAGTCCCACAAAAGTGTATGGGGTATACTATAGTCACTAATCATTTCTACAGAGCAGACACAGCCATGGCCTTAGGTCTGTGGCATTCTGTGTTCATCTGTTAATGAGTAGGCAACAAATAAATATTTATACAATTCACTGAGTAATGTTATATCCAGCTGGTTATTTATTTTTTTGTAGTTTATTACCCACTTTAATAATATTGGGAGCAACTACCTGCTAACAGATCTCAACAGATCAGCCCTGTCAGTTTTGTGTGTGATAAATGCTACTGGGCACTGATAATCAAGTAAGTGTCCTCTGTATTTCCCCAAATAATTTATTATCCTTGCATGTAGGGAAGATGAGCTTCTGTAATATGGAGGGATTCAATCCCCAAACTGAGCCCTAGGATCTGCCTTTGCTATTAACCACAGCTCCTAGGAACTCACCTCAATATCTGAACAACCCTTGGGAGTGTATACAGCCTTTGTATCTACATTCGCTGCCTTCAAGGAGGTGACAGTGAGACACTGAGAGCCCCAGAGCACTGGGTGATGAGGGAATACACGTGTCCTCTGAGAATTAAACTTAGTAAAAATCCATACACAATGGAAATGATTAAGCAAGCCTGAGAGTAAATGCAGAGATTATCTGTAATTGTGTGACTGGAGCATTTAGAACACCCAAAACTCCTGTCAGGGTGATCCACAAGTGATCTCAGACAGAAAAATCAGGGAGAGATTGTGGTTTGTTGAGGAGAAATGTAACCAATCATGTTGTACCTTCCCTAAGAGACAGAGCACACCAATGGCTAGCTTGCTGGGCTGAGATGCATGGCCACCTGTCTGATGGTTATCCCTTGACTGTAGACAGAGATGCACTGGGCTCTAAAAGCCAAAAAATATTTGAGCCATACAATTACTTTTTCTGGTTCTGACTCTGCAATCTGCACACATCATTCGTTTAGGGCAGTTGTGGGTGATTTCTTTTTTCCCTTTTCTTTTTCCACGTACCTTGCTCACAGAAAAAGAATGGCCTAAAGAGGCTGGAGCAACTTGAGTCCAGTCCATCTTGTTCTAATGTCATTTCTCCATTTGTCCCTTGAGGCTTTTGCCAGTGTCAGACAGTTGCCCTGGGTTAACAGGGCAGGACTGATGAACTCGCAGTTCTACAGTCTGGGACTTAGAACAGCCGGAATTTGGTGGGAAAAAAATGGCAACCAGCCCCCAAGGCCAGTGTTTCACAGACCACACTCCCAGAGAAAGCCAGGTGTTGAGTTAATCACTTCTTTCTAAGAAGTGGCATTCGAGCATATAATCCCCATATGTTTGCCATTGGCTGGTTATATTATCACCTCCCTTCAAACTCAAGGTCACATAATAATGTAACGTTCTCACTTCAGACAACCCTAAAGCTCTCATAGTACAGACAGATCTCTTCCAGGCATGCCCACCCCATAGCCTATGGGTTGTGGGTGCCCCAGGATAACACGAATGCCATCTAACACAAAACCATAAACTTTGTAGGTTTTGTACACGTGTGATCTGTTGCTGTCATCAGGTCAAGGGTAGATGGATAACCATGGTGTTATTAGTATATTTAAGTGTCTGCTGGCCTCCAGGGTCTCTCAGTACCTGTGGCTTCTCTCAACTCTTCTCACTCCCCTCAACTCTAAATGTCCCCTGCTCATGCGCTTCACTTCCCCCAGCTTCTCATTACTATAGAACTCTGCCATTTCTGCCATGTGCTTTCTCGGCCCCTTCTCTTGGTCCTCCTCTGTCAACCCTCCCCTTTCCCTGACCCCCCCCCATGGACTGGTTGTGTTCCATCTACTGCTTTTCTCTCTCGGCTCTGGACTTTTCCAGAGCCTTCTTGCTGGTACTCTCCCTCAAAGCAAACGGAAACCTTCCCCTCAACCATACCTTGGAGCTGCCATGTCCTCAGTTGTTTGCAGTTGTTTGTAATGTTATTGCCTAGTTTGGGAGCATGGCAAATAATTTCATGCACATATTTGAGAGTCGTAGGTCATTCCCAAAGATTCTTAAACCCAGGCGAGGGCTTCTCTTTATGCCATTAAAACATGTTGGGCAGAGGATGGAGAGGAGAGGACTCCATCACCTACTTGTCTTTTGTAAACAAAGATCAATGGGGTCTTGTCTCACCAGTCAAAACTTGAAGTTAATTCTGAGATATTCCTGCTGCCTTCTGGTACAGATTTCTACTGTCAGGCTTTGGGTTTCCCTTCTGGACCCTCAGGTTCACTCCTGTGACCCCTGGTTTTGGGGTACTTTTGCTAATAATGGGAGAAATGACCACAAGAACTCTGACGTGACCCCCAGTCAAACAACACTCATTGTCACTTGAGGCCCTCAAGTAGAAAAGAGAGCATAGGCAGCAGGCCCTTCAGCCGTGCTGGAGAACTGTCAGGAGGGAGGGGCAGCCACTGGCTTCCAGGCAAAGATCTGAGGGTGGGAATGTGGGCTTATTCTTTCTGGCAGACTTCCACAGCCACAACTGAGGAATACTCACAGAGGATCATGCAGAGACACATAACCATGACAACAAGCCACATTGCCTGCCCCACAGTTTCTGGAGCCTTACTTCTAGATAACTAGTCAATCAGGACTACACCCTAGGCTTCCCTGAGATTATTCCTTCCGTGGTCTATAAGTACAGCAGGAGTGTGGGATTTGCTGTGTGGGTAAGACTGATATTGGAGACCAGACCTTCTACTCTCTCATTTGGGTTAGATGCAGCTACACTCTAAACTGCTCTTTATACAAGGATTCTTGCTCCCCTCTTGATCTTGCCTCCTAAATCTCTGGAGCCTGCCTGTTTGCCCATCTCAGTAAACTCCTTAAATTCTCACGTCCCACCCCCTCCCTCTTAGACAGTTTGCATTAAATATCCGTCTCCACCTCCATATTTGTAAAGCCCCAGGCTGATCCTATGAGCAACTAACATCCCTCCAAACCACATCTTCCTCCTTTCTCCCTGGCCTTGTATCACACTGCTGCCTCTTAAAGCAGCCACACTTGACCTGCTGAAAGCTTCCCTGTGATTTATTTATTTATTTGTGGAAAACGAGGTTCCAATTACGATATATCCATCCAGTGGAATGCTATGTAGCCATTTCAAATAATGGAGTAGAAGAAAACTTAATGAGGCAGAAAAATGTTCACAGTACAGCGGAGGGTGGGGGTGACAAAATTGCGTGTAGAGGTTTCCATTTTTATGAAAAATGCTCACACTTTTATATACAAAGTGGTGAGCGTTGCAGTCAATATTGTTGAGACTGTGTGTACCTATACGTTCACAGTGGTCATCTGGCTTCTGGCGGTAAGATGATTGCAAATGAGATATTCTTATGTGTGCTTTTCTGTAATTTTGAATTTGATTTACAATGAGGAAATACTACTTTTGTAGCAAGGGAAAAAACAATCATGAACATTTTTTTCTTTTTCTTTTTTTACCTTGAGCTATCAGCCAAATGTCTTGTGCACAACCTCTGGCCCATACTCCTGCTGGGGCCTTTCTGTTCATCCACGTTGGCATATGCCGCTGTTATTCTCAGCAAATGAGCCAACGGAAATAAGATTCAATTTGTTTGAGCAGACTGTGGCGCTTGGTAGTCCAAAATATAAAGAAGTGCAAATAAAAATGATCAACCACAACAGAGGAAAAGGGAAAAGCACTGTCGTCTCAGTCCGACCTGAGCATGCTGAGTGCTGCCCAAATGGTCGAAAGGCCAAATGTAACCAGGCTCTTCATGTTCCCTTGGAAAATACAATGGCTGTGTTTAACTGTGGATTATTTTGTCCCTGGATTGGCAATTTAGGCTGGGATTTAATTTCTGCCAATTATAATGACTACTGACTTTCTTAGCCTTGGTTTCCCACCTGGAAATTGAGAATAATGACAACATCTGCTTATCCTATGGTTTAGAAGACTAAATGACAAAATACAATCAAGCACTTAGAACACTGTTTTGGCAAGTACTTAAGGAATGGGTGTCTTTATTAACCCCTCAACAATCTTAATCCTTAGAGGACTGACATTGTCGACTATTTTTAGTTACATATGCTTGATTTTCAATGAAGAGTATAGAAATAGGTTTCAACATCTTCCAGAGGGCAGAGACGGGATGGATAGAGGTAGGGTATGCTGTTCTGTCTCTTCCATCAAGAACAAATTGACAGACATGGGCCCAGTGCTTGAGCAGCTTTCGTTTCTTTGAAAGGTATATCTTTAAAGGATCAACAGTGCTACCACCATTGGTCTGGCTCCAGTGAGTCCCAAGAATCAGGATATGTTCCCATAGCAATGGTAAAATTTCTGATGAGATTCAGAGATTCTGGTTTGTTTGGTTTTGTTTCTTTGTCTTATTGACTGAGTGAAAACCACTTCCACTCCAAACTGCAAGGTGATGGATGTTTGAGTCACCTTCCATATGGATGTTATGTAGTCCTCTCTGCTATGGTTAAGGACCTCCAATTAGCAGATACTCTTCTCTCTAGAACAGCCAATAGCAAAGTGGGCACTCCAAATTAACTCTGAAGATAAGCTGCTCCTTGTATTTAACCTAAACATCTATCTTTATATGTTTTGATGTATTATGGTCCCACTTCTAACCCTGAGAGTGAACATAAAGCCTAAAAAATTTCCCACCTGGTAGGCTTCCAAATATCTGCAGCGATGGACAATGTATCTTCTCAGGCCATATGTCTGACACTATATGTCAAAAACTTCCCAAACAGTTCCTTATATGTAATGTTTTCTTGATTCTCATTATCCTAGTTTCTTTCCGTGAAATGTGCTTTGCACAATATGGCTGACTCAGCATACTGGACTCAATTTTGAAGAAACTGATCTAAGATAATTAGTGTAATAAGATGATTGCTTCTGTCACTATAGACACTGCACTTTCATTCATGTAGCTAAGAGAGCACTTGCTTCTGAATGACCGCCATCAATCTGCTCTCCACTAGGTCTTAGACTATCCACGCATGTATTTCCTTCACAAGTACTATTTGTACATCATAATGATCTCATCTATGGAAGGGAAATTGTTCTTCTGAACCCACTGTAACACATTACACTCTCTATGGATGTGAGATTGTTTTCCTGAACGTACTGTAGCATGTTATGTTCTCTTTGATTAAATTTCATCATTTTGATTCCTTCCACTATTTCAGATTGTTGAGAACTTTTTTTAATGAGCATTGTAAACTTTTACTAGAAGAAATCAAATTATGAAAGACTATTGCAAACAGATTCTGTTCAGAAAACTATGATTGAAAAGCAATTTTGGAATCAGTATTATCTGATATGACACTATATCTCTTTGTATCAATATCTCCCAATTTTATCATCTCCACCACCACAAACAAGCCCCTATGAGACATGACAGAAATTGCTACAATTGGGAAATCTGTGCTAGAATAACAAAATTTCATCAATAAAAAAGATTTGAGTTTTAGTGGCTTCTCAATTTTTACAACTATCTTTTAGATGGATTTCCTACTAAAAATCCATGTTGCATAATTAAAAAGGTGAAGCAAAGACTGGAACAAAGAAGACATGTTCCTTTGTAATGATGTTTGATAAATTTGAAGATCGTTCAATTAGTATGAGCTCCAGAGGACCAGATGAAACACTGTGACACAGGCCCAATGAGTTTAGTTGGTAAGTATTTAAAGCAAAGTAGACGGAATGAACATACATTAAAATACTAATTTATAAAAAATATTTAAGAATGGAAAACTGCAAGGTAAACTTTCCTTTAATATAAAAATCATGCATGTTTGTCAGCCTTTCTTTTTCACATTTTCCTTTTTGTATCCCCCAGATTTTATTTTGAGGTTCAAGAATATTTACTAATTTAACTTAAATGGGTATATAG
>LOJH01003496.1:82150-101225 GCA_001685095.1 Ellobius talpinus | reverse complement strand
TAATAAATATCCAATTCTATTCTGTATGATGTGTCTATGTGCCTTCTACCCGGTATGATGTGTCAATGCACCTTCTATGCGCTGCCTGCTCACACCCGCCCGCATGGTGACCTTCCAGCATTTCCCGCCACCAGCTGCTCGGGACCTGCCAGCGTTTTTAAAACTTTCTTTTTTCCATTTTTTTCCATTTTATTCTTTTATGTTGCACTTGTTCGACTCCGTGAAGCATTGTTATTTTGCCCGTCTAAAACACCTGATTGGTTTAGTACAGAGCAGAACAGACCGGAGAAATCTGGATAGGCAGGGCTGCCAGGCAGAGAGAATAAATAGGAAAAAAGAAGAGGGAAGATAGATCAATCTCAAGAAGAGCAGAAAAGAACAGGAGGGTGCTGGGGGCTAGCCACCCAGCTGCACAGCCAGACATGGAATAAGAGGGAATAAGAAAAGATATACAGAAATAGAGAAAGGTAAAAGCCCAGAGGCAAAAGGTAGATGGGATAATTGAATAAAAGCTGACTAGAGATAAGCCAAGCTAAGGCCAGGCATTCATAAGAAAGAATAAGTCTCCATTGTGTCCCCCAAAGTTCCAAAAGAGTAAACAAAAGCAAAACAAAACAAACAAACGGGAAAAAAAAGATGACTCCAGCCATAAGACCCAAACCATATAACCTAGTCCTCTGAAGAACATTGTGCCTGTCCATGAAGCTGCCGCTGGGAGGTTCCCTGGATGGGAGCTCTCATGACGCTTTCTTCCTCTGCAGAGACAAGGGTGGACAGTGCTTCCCTGTTTTCTATCTTTTCCACCATCACAGCCATCATCATCATCTTCACTTGAGCTGGCTGAGCTGGCTGACTGTTTCCTTGCCCCTGTCAAGTCTTGAAAGGGAGAAGCCTCCCAGGATTCTCGTACCCTTAAGGTCTGGGGAGAACAAGGAAGACTATAGCTGCCAAGCAGACTGGTAGAGAGAGTGCTTGTTTAGTATGTAGGTCTTGGACTTGATCCTTGGGACTATATAAACCTAGTGGGGTGATGCGGTGCCATAAACCCAGGGCTCAGGAGGTAGAGGTAGAAGGATCAGAAGTTCAAGGTCATTCTTGGTTGGATAGCAAATTCAAGCCAGCCTGGGCTGGAAACCTTGTCTCAAAAATAATAAGCCAGGTCTATGCTTAGCAGGGAGATCTCTGTGAGTTTCAGCCCAGCCTGGTCTATACAACAAGTCCCAGGCCAGCCAGGGCTCCATAGTGAGACTGTGACAAAACAAAAACCAAACAAACCCACCCCAGAAAAATAATAAGCAATCAAATAAGCAAAACTGAGCCTACCCCACCGGCCAACTGTCGGTCTCAGACGGTAGAGATTCATCCTGGGAGACTTTCTGTCAGGATCATGTGAACCTCCTACCAAGATCAGCAGTGGCCTCCAGCAAAAGCCACAGAGAGGGGGCTTCTGGCCCCTGAGCTAAGCTCCAACCTTCAACTGTGTTGTTAGGAAGGCTACAGGGACAGGCCCTGAGGTTCTGAGGTCCCACCTGCTGCTACCACCACCCCTCTATTCTGGTGAAGTTCTAACAGGCCTTGGTCTACAGTTCCACTGCAGAGGACAATAGTCACCGGCCTGGTGACGACCAGCATCGCTATCCCCTGTTGTAGCCTCAAAACATCTGCTTTCTCATTTGTATTCCTAGCCTGTGCTCGCAGCTCGATGAACCTCCAGACAGGAGCACAGCCATCTTGATTGTTTGCAGCAATCTCGCCAGCCCCGTTGCAAAACACCCTGATGGTACCCACCCAGGTTTCCCATCTTAAAGGTTTGATTTTTTTCCAAGAGAAGCTTTAATAGATTAATTAGTTCTTCGAGTCTCTTGGGGATTTGGCAAATGCACAATGTTGCATTTGTACAGGCCTGCAGTATAAAAGGACCAGTGTTTCTTTATTGAAACGAGCCAATGTGACATTCACACAAGGGGCAAGCCAGAGTCCAAATCAAGGATCCAAATCAAGTGTGCCGGTGTGAGGTGAGGATGGGCTGGGTTGGGAGGTGAATTCACGCCTTGCTTTTCGGAGAAAGTTTGTCAGAGAACAGATGGGAACATGTTCCTGCACTGTGGGCGTGACTGACTCCCCATCTCTGAGAAGTTACGCTACAGGGCTGGGCTCAGAACGACTGGTATCACCTTTCTGAGAATTACAGTTCTCACTGGCACAGCAGTGGGGTGAAAGTGTTGGCGATAGCATTGATGGATTCGTTCAGTCTGCTGAGGTTTCCACTGCCCTTCACTGAGCAGTGATGTTGTCTTTAGATGTTGTCTTTAGGACTCCGCGGGTTATCAGACTTCACAAAAGAATTTCTCCTTTCAAAGCATTTGCTCAGGGCTGGGAGAGGAGCTGGGGAGATGGTTAAGAGGACTTGCTGCTCTTCCAGAGGACTCAAGTTTGGCTCCCAGCACCCATGTCAGGAGGCTTATAACCACCTGTATCTCCAGTTCCCGGGGATCGGACACTCTCTTCTGGTCTCTGTGGGCATCTGCACTCACGTGCACAAAATTTAAAATCAACTAAGTCATTAAAAAATGTTTTCTTGGGCTGGCAAGGTGCTCAGGGGGTAAAGGCACTTACCATCAAGTACGACAACCTGAGTTTGGTCGCCTGGACCCACAAGGTGGGAGGACAGAACCTTCAGCTCTCACCAGTTCTCCTCTCACCTTCACAGGCTTGTCATGGCGTATGTGCTAGTATACATGTGCACACACATACACACATACATACATACACATGCATACACACACACCTTAAAATAAATAACTAATAATTAAAATTTTTTCTTTATTTTGAAACAAATTTCTATCTTTGGCGATTTAAAAATATAGGTAATAGATAAATTCAATTTTTAATCAAGAGGTCCAACACAAACAACAAATAAATAAATGTAATAAAGTATTTTCTAAATGCTTTATTTAGATGTAAATATTCCTGGTGGTTCAAAAAAATACAGATTGCAGGGCCTGGAGAGATGACACAGCAGTTAAGAGCACTGGCTGCTCTTCCAGAGAACCTGGGTTCAATTCCCAGCCCACACATGGCAGCTCACAACAGTCTGTAACTTTGGTTCCAGTGGATCCATTACCCTTTTGTCATGCAGGACCTCTTCTGTGCCTGTGCCGCTCAGCAAATTCTGCTCCCTCTACCTTCCCTGACCCAGCCCTATTCTCTAACTACTTAGCATAATCCTGCTATTTAAAATACAGAAACTAGATGGGCACCTTCAAAGCACTCAATCTATTCTTGGCAACAAGTCTGAGGTACTGCTCCTCAGCACAGTGAACCAGTTTAGCTGGTTCCAACTTATCAGAGAAACCTCGCTTCTCTGGGGACTAGACCACTGAGCTACGCGGGGCCTCTCCCTCCTCCCCTAGCCCTTGAAGAAGTATGGCGGCAGGTTTTCCAGGTACTCTTCTTAAGCTCAGGTCACCGTACCTCAGCAGACAGGTTTTAGTGTCCAAAAAAAAAGAGGCTGCTAGATTCTCCCAGCCCCCACTACCCACAATTTTCTCTCCACAGGTCTTGCTGGATGGCCTGGAAGCCCCACCCACATTAAGGCTGCCTCCCTGAGAGAAGGGGCCTTGGCCTTCCTGGTTGGCATGGAAGCTTTGTTTGGCCAGTCAACTGACTAATCAGTATCTCAGTGGAAAGGCCTGGCAGCCTCATCAGCTAGCCCCAGTGAGCCTACACAGTCGGGGGCGACTCTCTGGACAGAGTAGAGGAGATGGGGCTCACTGAGAAATTCTTTCACGGCTTCTTGTTTTAAGAAATGGCACTGAGGGGGCTGGAGAGATGGCTCAGAGGTTAAGAGCACTGACTGCTCATCCAGAGGTCCTGAGTTCAGTTCCCAGCAACCACATGGTGGCTCTCAACCATCTGTAATGAGGTCTGGTGCCCTCTTCTGGCCTGCAGGCATACATGGAGGCTGAACACTGTGTACATAATAAATAAATTTAAAAAAATGGCACTGATGAGCCAGAAGGCAAGACTAATCCTTACTGAGCACCTATTGTATACACAATCACACACTTCGTTTGTCGAACGGGATCTTCCTCTGAAGCCCATTCTGGCCTCAAACTTATGGTGATTCTCCTGCCTCAGCCTCCTGAGTGATGGTACTGGAGGAATACACCACCACACCAAGCTTCAAATACAGTGGATTTCATCCATGTTCTGTGCTGGTCTGGGTCTAGGCAGTGAGAGTTGCCTGCTTCTCAAGTCCTCGTTGAAAGTCCAACTTGAACCAACTCAGAACAAGGGTGCTAATGCAGGATGCCCTCCCTCTTTCTACCTCCATCATGGTGATCTCTCTCCAGCCGCTGCCCGCCACCTTTGAGTCCAGGGCAGGTAATGTAGTCTAGGCTTAAGAGGATGAGTGTGGGACCAGTCCTCATGGATCCCAGTGGCTTAGTCTGAATTAGACAGGGAGTTAAGGCTCCTGGCTCATGTATTGTGGTCTAGGAAAGGAAGTGGTCATTCCAAGGGGCAGGTTCTTCATCTATAATGCTCTGCTCATCCATCAAAGGAGCAAGGTGGGCATGGGGGAGGGCAGGAATAGGGAGACTGGTCCCTCTTGCCCCTGCCCAAGTGTTTATCTGACTTGGTCTCTGGCATATATAAACTAGTCAAATATGGTTGCCAGGAGAAGTCAAATCCTGGGAAGATGAAATTGGGTGAAAGAGGCAAAGTCTTTGGTCTGAGAATGGCTGGTACTGTCCTAATCCGCAGACACGGCAGAGTCGACAGAGTCCTGCATGCTCTCGGGACACGGGATGAGCTCACGGATGCAAAATGAAACAATAAGATCTTACGATCCTGTGACCACCAGACAGCCAGTGAGGGTGGAGCCAGGCTATGAATTAACATCTGTTTAGCTGCAAGCTCCTTGCCTCCCTTTTAAAGTCAGAAAGGAGGGTGGTGGTTGCTGAAGACAGGAAAGAGAGAGTGGAGCTGAGTCTCTAGGATTGGATGATTCTTGACTGTCCTGCCTACAAACCAAGGCCACTCCAAGGAACTGCTCAGTGTTACTGTGGCATCTGGGTGACCTCCGACCCTTTCATACCCCCTAGCTCCTGTAGGCTACAGGGCTGCCTAAAAACAGAACGTGAATTTGGTGTTTAATGCTTCTCTGAACATCCTTCGGCTTTTACACACGCTGTCTTTCAGTTTTTGCCTTGATGAACTCTGGCCTCCTCATTCTTTCAGGTCATCCATACGGTCAGTTGCAAAAAAAAGACAAGCAGGCTTGGGTTTGCCAGACAGGGAACCGTTCCTCTAGAAGATGAAACTCAGAACACAAGGAACAGGACTTTTTCCTCATTAAACTTAAGTGCCAAAATGATAACTTATTTATAGACCTCTAAATGGCTTTCTAAATGGTGGCCAGAATGCATTTGAAAGTAAGGTTTAAAGAAATAAAACACCTAAGTACAGACAGGACATATGGCCATTAAATTTTAGGACTACTGATACATTAACGCCTTGGCTGTCTTGCACTCTAAGGCCAATGGCTCTCCACCCCGCCTACATGTGGGAATCACTTGGTGCTCCATCACCCAAGATTTTGACACAATAGCTTTCTAATCATGTGATTTTTTTTAAGTGATTTTACGCACAACTAAGGTTGAGAGCCAAGCCGGAGATGTAGCTCAGTTAGTGGAGTACTTGCCTAGCATACACAAAGTTCTGGGTTCAGTCCCCAGCACTGCGGGAACCTGAAGTGGTAGGGCACAGATCTTAGCACGGGGAAGAAGGGTGGAAGCAGGAAGATTAGGAGTTCAAGGCCATCTTTGACTATGTGGTAAGTTTAAGTCCAGTCTGGGGTACATGAGACTCTACCTAAAAAAAGAATGTTAAAAAAGAATGAAAGGAATCCATCTTAGCTAGGCAGCAGGGGTGCATACCTTTAATCCCAGCACTCGGGAGGCAGAGGCAGGCAGATTTCTGTGAGTTTGAGGCCAGCCTGGTCTACAAAAGCAAGTTCCAGGACAGCTAGGACTCAGAGGGAAAAAAAGGAAAGAAGGAAGGAAGGAAGGAAGGAAAGAAGGAAATCTTTCTTCTTCAGCTTCAAGTAGTGGGGTTACATTCCTGTACCACCATGCACAGTTCAAATCTTAAATGTCCCTCAGAGAACTAAATGTTAAAGACTTCGTCCCCAGTCTGGTGTCCACAGGAAGCAGTAGAAACTTTAAGAAGGTGCCTTAGTAGGAGTAATTGGGAGCATAACCTTAAAGGGACATAGTGGGACTCTAGCCCCTTGAATCAGGAGGTGAACCTGCTTTATTTGGTCTCATGTTCTGGCCATAATGGGTCACCACAAGCCCAAAGTAACAAGACCAATTAGTCATGGTCTGAAACTCCCAAAACTGTGAGTCAAAACAGAACTTCATCTAATCTATACGGGAAGTAGAAAAAGGCAAGATCTCCTAAGTACGCTGGGAGCATGGGGATCATGGGAGAGGATAGAAGGGGAGAGGGGAAGAAGGGAGGGGAGTGGAGTGGAGAAAACTATATAGTTCAATAAAAATAATCATAAAAAAGAGACTAAGAAAAAACACAAACTATATAAAACAAACAGAATTTTGCAGTGAGATTATGAAAATTATCTTTCATATACATTTATTATCATTGAAATGTATTTCTGTTATAATCTGAAAAGTACAACATGAATTAAAAAAATAGAGCTTCTTCTGTCATCTCAGGTATCTATTATATTGATGGAAGATTGACTAACACAGGTCCCGGAATCTGTCTACCAACGGCTTCCAAATTCTACTATTTTAAAAAATTAGAATTGTTTAAATTAGTACTTTGAATTTCACACACGTAAGCAATGCCCCTTGGTCACGTTCACTCCCAGCGTCCTCCTCCCTCGGATCTGCAACACCTCCCTCTTCCCTGTCTCACACCCCCTCCCTTTCCTCAGTGATCCACGAAGTCCCGTTGGTGCTACCTGCTGGAGTGCCGATTGATCTTGGCTGGATCTTGTGCAGGTCACCATAGTGGCCATGTGTCCCTGGGTGCGATGGCCATGTCATTTCTAGAGCATTCCATAGCACTTCTCCTGATCCTCCTAGCCAATAAGAAGTTAGAGCTAATGGCCAAGCAGTATTTTAATGAATACAGTTTCTTTGTGATTATTTCGGGTCTAAGCTAGCTGGGCTGCTGGGACAAAGGGCCCCCCTCTCTCTACAAAACTGGTTCTTACATTCATTTTTGACTCCCTCTTCCTCAATGTTCCCTGAGCCTCGTGGGTGGGGTTAATACAGACATCCGCATCAGGGATGAGTATTCAAGGGTTGCTTATTCTCAACATTCTGACCAGTTGTGAGTCTCTGCATTAACTACTGACTATTTTGCTAACTGTGAAAACTCACTTCTGTCCATGGTCACCTAAATAACCTGGCACACTACCCAGATTCTCCCTGAGACTCTAGCTTTAAGGGGAACACTTTTAGTGTATCTTCCTCACACAGATGAGGCACACTGAGACCTTTCTGGGGAAGGTGGATCCAGGGGAGAGGGCAAAATGCTTAGTCCAAGGGTCACAAACAATGCCATCTTCATCCTTGGGAGACATGATGACCCACCAATAGTCCACACCCTCAGTTACTTGCTGAGGGATTTCCAACTCTTCTTCTGCCTTCGCCAGCCACTGTGTCTTCAAGTGACCATGGGCTAAGGCAGGTATTCTCTTTACAAGAACCTCTTCTTAGAGTCATCTCAAAGCAAGAGGCAGACCTCTACCCCCACCTCCTCCTCAGTACCGACCTGGTCACCACTTGCCACCCACTTGTTTGCTGGTGACCCTGTGACTTGGCTAAGGACAATTACCCACTAAGGTCCCTCCAGCAGCTGCCAAGAACTTGTAGAGCAAGTTCCACAACAAGGTCTGGCCTTCAGCTCTGAGAATTCTCTCCGGACTGGGGACTGTGACTGCCTCGGGCTAGGGTAGGGCTCCTTTCAGGGCCTCCTCACAGGGACTTTCTTCCACAAGCAAAGCCTTGGCAGCCTCCCCGCTGGTCATCTGCAGATCTAAAGATTCCTGACCACACTCGCGTCTGCCACAATAACAGACTCTGTTCTTGACCCAGGCTGGATCCAGACCTGGGAAGAGAACGCCCACATTGTTTTATCATGAGATCAAGCTTAGCTTTCCCAGTGGCATAGGGAAACCCTTAAATGCCTTTAATATTTCTGCCAGTCCCGGCAGGTTCTTCTCATTCTTCACCAGGCCACAGAAAACCATTGTTTCAGAGAACCCCAAAGCGCCCTCTAGTGTAGACAATATATTGGGCATCATTTCAACCTCAAATTTTCAAAAGACCAACGGAGAGAACTAGAGATTTGGATTAAGATTTAGGAATTACGGTCATCATAGCAGTGGTATTTGACAAAGACATAAGTATGGACGTGGAATAATAATCACACTGCATTATAATATTCAAGTATGAAACATGATGATACTCAAGCCTTAATGGCATGAGAGAATGCCTGTAACACAACTGTGTTGATGAACTTGTATGCACACAGTAAAAACCTACGTAAGGGTGTGCCTGAGGAAACAGTGAAAAAGTATGGATGGTTTTAATTTTTAGTCTATATCTGAAAAGCCTATATGGAACACGTAGAAAAATATAGCTAGGGTACAGCTTTAAAATCAAGAGAACGTCAAAGCCGAAGAATGGTGGCACTCACCTTTAATCCCAGCACTTGGGAGGCAGAGGCAAGTGGATCTCTGTGAGTTCAAGGCCAGTCTGGTCTACAGAGAGAGTTCCAGGACAGCTAGGGCTACACAGAGAAACCCTGTCTCAAAATCAAAACAACGCAACAAAACAAAACAAAAAACCAAAAAAAGTCATATCACTCAGGGTCTCAATAGGAAATAGCGGCATCATCAAACCAGAAAGGCCTTCAGGTTTGTGATAAACAGATGAATGAATAACAAGATGAGTGTGTAGTGGAGCCACCGGGATGGTGTGACCTTTGCCACAGCAGCACCAGAACTACTACCATCCGAAAAGTGACGAGAAGAGGTGAGGAAAGGGTTAGCTGAACCTCGGAAGAGCAAGAATTGTATAAATCTAGTCATAGTGTGTTGCGTGATGCTTTATTCTTTTGTCTTTTTTGGGGGGGGCACCACCCAGCTCCTGAATAAATCACACACGGAGGTTTATTCTTAGTTATAAATGCCTGGTCTTAGCTTGGCTTGTTTCTTGCCAGCTTTCCTTAACTAATTATTCCGAATACCTTTTGCCTCCGGGCTTTTATCTTTCTCTACTTCTGTATACCGTTCTCTATTTCTTTCTCCGTGGCTTGCTGGGTAGCTGAAGTCCTCTCTTTGCTCTCTCTTGCTCCTCGTTCTCCTCCCAGATTTCTCCTTCTATGTATGCTCTCTGCCCATCAGCCCCACCTATCCTTGTTCCTGCCTCACTATTGGCCATTCGGCTCTTTATTAGGACCAGCAGGTGGTTTAGACAGGCAAAGGATCACAGCTTCACAGAGTTAAACAAAGGCAGCATAAACAAAAGTCACACATCAGAAAATAGTATTCCCCAACAATAGTGAATGGCCATGAGTTGGGGAACGAGCCAGTCAGAGATGATCTCACGGAGTCAAGGGCCTCCCAACTCTGATCTCCCAGCAGGCAGGGAGACTGTGACACACTGCATACAGGTCTGCTCTGTGTGATTCAGAGCAGAGAAGAATAAAAGGCAAATGAAGGGAGAGGGAGGCACACGGAGGATATCCAGAGTTGAGTGTGCGTGTGCGTGTGCGTGTGCGTGTGTACATAATACGTATGTATATGTGCAGGTTCTCAGGGCAGTGTCCAAGCCTGAAAATCACAAGAGGAACTCAGGTATGGTGTCTTGCTTTATTCCCTTGAGCAAGGTCTCTCACCAAACCTAGAGCTAGACTGGCTGCCAGCAAGCCCCAGAGAGCTTCCTGTCTTTGCCTCCCTCTGCCCGTTGACACAGTGCTGAGGTTACTGGCATTCCTGCCACTATGTCTGTTTTATTAAATGTGGGTTCTGAGAATGTAAACTCAGGAGATAGTTGGCCATACAGTTGAGCCTCAACCCAAAACCTATCTCCCAGAGGCTTAAAAGATTTTTTTTCCAAGACAGGGTTTCACTTAGCACCCCAGACTGGTCTTCAACTAGCAATCCTCCTGACGCAGCCTATCGGATGCTGGGATTTTAGACCCAAACCACCACACCTGGATTTTCCTGAAGCTTCTATGTGTTGGTTCCATAATGACCAGAGCTCATCCTCCACCTTTGCCAGGATACTCCCTACTCACGGTGGTTTGAAGAGAATACTAATACTGCCCCCATATGTTCTCTGCTTCAAGCAATGTGTTTATTCTTCCTTGGGCCATTTTTGTTTGCTCAGTTGCTCTCTTTCCCTCCAAACAAGGGTCTGACTTGTTCTGAGATGAACCAGCCACGGCTAGAACACATTTGACCAAAGCCGGACAACCAGACTGGTCAGTGCCTTGAAGCACATCAGGTGGTCTTCAACCCTGGCATCAATAAAAAGAGGAAGGGGAAATATCAGCAGGCACTCGTGTTTTCTCCTATTCACAGGCAGGGGGATGAAGGCGACAGAAGAGGAGCCGAAAAGTGGAGAGAGAGGACTGAGGGCAGAATTCACACACCTGGTTGCTATTGCTGTGGAAGCCCCATGCCATCCCTGCCCGTCCAGGGGACTGTCATTCAATCCTTCCTGGAATGTGGGAGTCAAGAAAGTCTCCTTGTCTAATCCAGTTTCTCAGTGGGTTTCTGAGACTGTCCAATGAGAGAATCACCTGGGACCACGGCAGAAAATGGAGAGCACCTGGGGTGTGAATTTTGAATCATCCAGTTTCTAACTATGTAGCAATGTAATTACTATGACCCCAGTCTCCCTATTTGTAAAATGTGGATGGCAGTAACACCTCCTCTCTTCAGTCCGAGACTGAAAAGCTTAGCTCTATACCTGCTGACAAGCACAAGCAGACATCTCTTTACTGTTGCTAAGACTGTGGTTAATTCAGGTCTTCACAAAGGTCACAAAATGTCTTCCCATGCTGACACTGCACTGACTTTTGGAGCTTCGATGTGGGATTTTAAGCATTTCCCTGTTCAGCTTCCCTTTGGCCAATTCCTGAGGAATTGTTTAGAAGGAATGTTGACATTTGTGAAAAGACAGATGCTCCCTGTCCCCAAGGATGCTTTGGACTTGTATTATTTCCAGCCTTTCATTGACCAGGGCAATGGCGACAGTTGTCATCTAAAGAAGTCTTTCTCTCAGCTGTACGTAAGTTCTTGGGCTGTTTCCCAGAAGTGACTTTCCGGAATAATTGTCACAGAAAGCTACACACAGGCCATCTGTCTGCTGAACGGCCACATACTGAGGTTAGTTCCCAGTTCCCAGCATTCTCCCCAGTAATATGCAAAACCCCTTTAGCTTGGAATTAGAAGATCCTGGGTTCATGTTCCAGCTCTAGAAGTTTCTAGATTCCTTCTTGGGTTGTAGTGCATGTTTGCTGGAGGTACGGAAATAACAAGTGGAATGATTCATTGGCTCATAATTCAATCAACACGTATTTAATGAGCCTACTTCACGTTCCAGGCCCTGTAGCGGCTGGGTGGTGGAGTTACGAGGCACACACCTGCTCCTGACCTTAAGCAGATCCTAATGAAAGGGATTAGTAACTTACCTATAATTTAATATGTGTAGTAGTTAGTATAATTAATAGTAGGTGCTGCAACAAGCAGCCCCTCCCCCCGAGTCTCAAAGGCTTCTCACACACACACACACAAAAAGACTTATTTGTGTGTTTTTGTTCATGCCGAGTCCAGTGTAGATTAGGAAGCCTTTTTCCTTCTTCCAGCCACATCATGTAGAATGAAAGCATCATTGTTGCAATAGGGGAGATGCTTTGGTTATTAGCTGGACCCAGGAGTAACACACACCACTTCCAGTCCTGGTCCACTGACTAGAGATGATCACATGGCCAGTCCTGAACTGACTTTGCCAGAGGCTGGGGAATGGAGGGAAGCTCACAGGTTCTCAAGATCATTGACTGTTTCTGCCCCTGCTGGAAAGCTGTAGCCTCAGTAAGCAAGGCCAATATGTTCATTACGACTCTCTGGATGAAAGTAGCCGATCTGAGTTAAGACAAATAGAACAAGAAATCATAGAGATTTTTTAAGGGTTTGGGGGTTGTCTTATAGAAGTTCTTTCTTTGGTGAGGGAGGCACAAGCTTGCCACTGTACGTGTGTGGAGGTCAGGGGACACCCGATGGAGTCAGTTCTTTCCTCCGCCAAGTGGGACTTTACCTGCTGAGCCACATCAATAGCCTGTTTGGGGGGTATCTTTGAAAATCAGTTCCTAGAAACACAACTGAGCGTAGGGAAGGGAATAGAAAGGCAGAAGGCATTGTCTCTGGCCTCTGAAGCACTCTGAGAACCAAAGGAAGCAACTGGCTTTTCAGATATATTCTTTATGGGGCTGAGGGACCCCTGAGCAGGGGGCTTGCTTTATATTAAAGAAAGAGGGAGGAAACATAGTAAATGCCTGCCTTGAAGTTTTTCCTTTAAACATGTATTTATCTTTTTGAAGATGTGTATTAGCAGCCAGCATGGCTCAAAGTCTGAAGGTTAAGATGGGAGTTTGTTAAATGACTAAAAAGACCAAGACCAGAGCTAGAGACACGGGTCAGCGGTTAAGAGCACTTAATGCTCTTGTAGAGGACCCAAATTCGGTTCCCAACTGACACAGCTCCCAACTGTCTGTATTTCCACTTCAGGGGCTCCATTGTCTTTTCTGACTTCCTTGGGCTCCTTACACCCCTGGTACACACACACANGAGAGAGAGAGAGAGAGAGAGAGAGAGGGGCCATTCCAGATGCAAAGATGAGCATTGTGTATCTTTGCTTCCTGGCTGGGGCTGGGGCTCAGGTGGTAGAGTGTTTGCCCGCTGTGCTTGAGTCTCATGTTCCTGGGTTTGGTCCCCAGTACTAGGGAAGAAAGTATTCCTTCTAGAGTTTTCACCTTTTCTCTCAGTCTCCAGTTCTGCTCCCCCTTCCGCTTACCCCCACCCCAGAAAGTTTTCCTTTCATTTCTCGTAGGATTTGAGTGAGTTGTTCTCTCCCTCTCTCTTCCAATGCTCCTCTGTTTCACTTCCTGGCCAGTTCAGTTTTCATGACCTCTGTTTGTGCTGGTGCCACCCGGAAACTACTTTTCGATTTTGTCTCTCATGACTCTCTTCTTTTGGGGCTTTTTCTGTATGAGCTCTTGCAAGAGAGTGGATAGGCTTAGCAAGTCAATCCACTGTCTGCCATCTTGTAAGCTGGTGTCTTACACACAGACTGACCTGTAGGCCAGTCAGCTGTGGACAATAGCAGGAGGGGAAATGTTGTGAGGACCAGGCCCCATATATTTAAAAGGATGGTTTCAGAGTGAGTGAGGCCACTAAAAAAACCATGTGAAAGGAAAAAGAAAGAATCAGAATGCTATGTCAGGCCTCATGAGGAGTTAGGGCTCTGTCTCTCTGTTCTCAGTTAAGGAAAAATCCAGTTTGATTTGGAATGAAAACTTCACAGAGGCAGAGGTAGAATGGAGTTGTTCAAAATGAAGCTCTGTGGTAGTCCTGCCCAGTTCTGAGGGAGCTTGAACTCCAGATACCTGAGGGCCATGAGGCGGAAGCAACAGAGGGACTCCGGGCAGACTTCAGGAGAGAAAGGAACCTGTCCTCAGCCAGGTGTCCCTGGACCAAACCTGTTGTTCCCTCCATTGCAATGTGTACTTCACAGGGAGCCCTGGAGTGCCCCTAAAGCAGATGCTCCTAATCAGGGGCCACGGACTTAGTTACCACAGCTTCTGTGCCCAGACACTAAGAGTCTCCATCACTTCTCCCTGCGTACCCATTACAGCCACAGATCTTCCAGATCCTTCTGGATGAGTGTTATCCTAGGGCTGGATTTGCCCAAAAGGCACGAAACAGCCACAAAACCCCACAGTCCTGTTTCTACACTGCTTTAATGATCTCACAAGAATCTTCTCACTGTATGAGACGGGCAAAGGCACTATTTGCTGCTTGTGACGCTGCCCAACATGGAAGCCACTGGTCTCATGTGGTTGTTTAAATTTAATAATATTTAAATTAAAAAAATCTGCCTGCCAATCATGCTATATTTCAAGTGCTCAGTGAGCAGGCACAGCCAGAAGCTACCACCTTAGAAAGCAAAGATATGAGACATGTCCATCCGTCATGATAAAGCTTTGTTTAGCCACAGGAGCTATGGTAGTGCTGGGCATGATCACGTGTTCAGTGAACATGAGAAGAATGACTGACACATACATCTCCTTTAAGATGAGGAGAGGGAAATTCTTAGAGGAAGATGCTTCCATGGATACACCAACAAATTCCAGGAATTCCAAACACAGACCAGACCCAGGTACTTCCCCGAGCTGTCATTATTTGCCACCAACCTTTGACAGAAAGAAAGAGTCCTTATTTGTCACCTTCCAACTGACTGGAAAACCACACTAAATGGCTTATGAATTTCCACCCTCACAATAAAAGTAATAGAAATTGTTGAAAACAATAAAGGGTGAAAAGAAAAAGGCGTTGCTCAACATGGAAGCCTGTTCACAGGCTTTTTCCTTCCAGGTCTTTCAATACAGTGTTTTTCTTTTTCTGAGGCGTTGTGAAATTCGCTTTTGAAAACTGATTTTCTAGGAAGCGACTATGGCCCGAAGCTTTCTGTTTTCTTTGCCTGGTGTTATCTGAAAGCCTAAGCGTCCATTTCTCTCCACAAACTGTCAGGGCAGCCTTGAGCTCAGGGACACTTCCTCACTCACACATCAGAAGCGTCTGAAGGTTGTGTTCTCCACACATTCCCATGTAGATCCCTCGCCTAACACCATCACGGTGTTAGGAAATGGAGGTGATTTGGTCAGGAGGTTAGGGCTGACATCAACAGGATTAGTTCTGAGGAGACTCAAATTCCTCCTGTCCACCAGGTGAAGACTGGGGAAAAAAATAGGTTCAGGATGCATGATGTGAAATCCACAAAGAATCATTAGAAAGTTAAAAAAAANATGAACCGGGAAGGCAAGGGCTATGAGAGCTGAGTGGTCACAACTGGAAATTTCCTGTCTGCGTGTAGGAGAAATCCAGCCACGGGCTCTGTGTTTGCCTGGGAAAATGGGAAATTTCTTGTCTGTGTGTAGGAGAAATCCAGCCATGGGCTCTGTGTTTGCCTGGGAAGACAGGAGTTGTCTAGGGGGAAAAAGGAAGGACAAGAAAAAAAATCCAAGCATTTATTCCAGACTCTGTATAGATGGGGCCTGGAGTCATACTTGCTGTGTGGCAGAGGAGTTCTCAGTGAACATTAATGTAAAAACTTGACCCGAGCAGATAAAACTGGGAGGACCTGCGGGTCTATGAAGTCACTAGATAAGGCTGGTTGTTAAAATTCTTTCCCAGGGGGAGATGGAAGCAACATCTACCCCATCTCCTTAGGTCCCAACAACAAACGGAGACTCAATTGTGTCGAAGTTCCTTTTGGAGAACCAATGACTTTATTCGACTTCCTTACAGAGCCTAGGTGAGGGGTCACTTACAGGGGTATGGGTGCTCCCCCAACAACAAGCCAAACCTGGAAAGCCTTTACCAAGCAGGGATGAGGGCTTCCCATAGTCACATAGATAGAGGTTCACCTCTGCCCCTTGCCTGTGCACTTGAGCCCCTCCCTGAGGCCATATACAGTAAAAGCAGACTTGCACAGAACAGGTTAAACGTAGGGAGTGGCTCGCTCCTCGGGGGAGGGCTCATGACCTCTCAGTAAGGTGGTTGTAAGCAGTCAACAAGCCCTTCTGGGAGGCTCCCTTAGCAGTTGAAATCCCCCGTCCCCCAAGATGGTGTTTGCTTGGCTCAGAGACAGTCATTCACAACAGGATACTTTCACTGTCAGGGCTGATAGATGCTCATATCTATCAGCCCTGACAGTGGAAATCTGACTGAAAGGACCATCAAGATGACTTAGGCAGTAAGGGTGTTTGCTGCAAACCTGAGCTTGATCCCAGAACCCACATAGTGGAAGAAAATGACAACTGAAAGTTGTCCTCTGACCTCCACAAGCTTAAGGTACACTCTCTTCCTTCCCAAATAAATAAGTCAATGGAAGAAAACGGAAGGAAGGAAGGAAGGAAGGAAGGAAGGAAGGAGAAAGGCTGCAAAGTTGAGTTTGCATATTTACACAACGTGTGAAGAAATAAAGCACACACAGTTGGCAGCTGCGGCCATTAGGTTTTGTACCTTGAGGACTAGAAACCAGCATGCTTGAAATCTTTGAAGAGATAAACAGTCCTGCAAGCCTTAAGGCAAGAGCTGAGCAGTATTAAAACAGACAAACTTGAAAACATCTACACACATACACACACACACACAACCCTGTTACATAGAAATTCTAGGAAAGGTATAAACAATTATCGAAATAAAGAGTCCATACATCAGAAATGGGACAGAAAAACGAACCTGGACTTTTTCAAGTGGTTTCTGTTCATGACATTTGTTAGCCTTCTGCAAGCCAAGAGCTAGGCAAACTTTGCAAATCTACAAACACTAGATCTGCAACAGCGGCTCTTTGAAGATCTGTATTCTTTTAAACGTATGTATTTCTTTCCTTTTTTTAAGAAAGGGTTTCTTCCTGAGTAGCTCAGGCCAGCCTGGAATGCACAGGCAGGGCATTTCTGAAGGACCCGAGGAGGAGCCATCTTCAGGACAGTCATGGTATAATAACAGTATAATAATACTGTTAGCATTGTTATGTAGAAAGCATTTTATGTGGCTCATCCCACAGGTGCTCTATGGTGGTGTCACCATCCTCTCCATTTTGCTGATGAGAGTACTGAGCTTATAACCATTGTTTCTCTAATGTCTGGAAAGTCATCAGTCTGTTACGGTTTAAATCAAGACAGCTTTTCAGAACGAGGGTAAAGAGCTCATAGCTGCCCATTGTGACTTTCATGTATGGCATTATGGACCACTGAGTATAGCCATGGACTGATTCAAATCAGTCCCTCGCCTGTTCAGTCTCATGTGACCTTCAGTTAATGATACCTACAGAAGCAAGCTTCCCTAGCTGTAGCTAGAGACGTCTGCCTACATAGATGATATTTTCTCAGCATGCTTACAAACTTCCTCTACTCTGTGGTTTTGGTGTTTCACTTATTACTCTCTTGGAGAAACTTTGATAGCTGCGACTAACCCTCATAGGATATTTATGACTATTAAGCAATAAATAGTTTAGAATAATAATGATAAAATCTGAAAAGGTTTCCTCTGGCCTGTTTGTGAGTACAGTGTGCTCTAGCCTAGGTCTGAGTCCTCACTGACTGGACTCTGTGGTCAGGTGAGTCCTTAGCACATTCAAGGTCCTGGATTCAAACTCTTACACAGAGAGATAAAAAAATAAAAATTATTTTTAGATCTGGGCTATGAGCATCAGGTTGTTTCTAATCTGCTGGCAGTCCAGGGCTGCAGTGAATAACAGGGTCCACCTCCCAAGGTGGTGCATCATTCCCGGTGGCTGAGTTGCTGGGTCAAAGTCAAGTGTGTTAGTGATGTCAGCTGAATATGTTGCAGTTTAAAATATGTCACACAGAGACCTTTGAAAAAGGGATTTTGCCCTTGGTGATAAAGCAAACAACAAGAACTTGGCAAAGAACTTGGGAGATGGCTCAGTTGGTAAAGCATTTGCCATGTGAGTTTAAAGACCTGAGTTAGATTTCTGGAACCCATATTGGGAAAAAAAAGGGCCAGATGTAGTTGTACCCGGTATTCCCATGCAGCAGAGATGGAGACAGGCAGGTCACCCCGTCTTAGATTTCTATTGCTGAGAAGAGACACCATGACCATAGCCGTTCTTATGAGGAAAACGGCTTACAACTCAGAGGTTCGTCCATTCTCATGATGGCAGGAAGCATGGTGTGTGCAGGCAGACATGGTGCTGGAGAGGCAGCTGAGAGTTCTACATCGGGATGAGCAGGTAGCAGGAAGAGCCACTGGGCCAGGCTTAAGCTTCTGAAACTTCAAAACCCCAGTGACACATTTCCTCCAACAAAGTCACAGTCTCTTCAACAAAGCCACATCTCCTAAGAGCGCCATTCCCTACGAGCCTATGGCACCCGAAATTGTCCTTTGCCCTACATATAAGTGCATATCCCCCCATATGAACATGTACATACTTACAAACACCTGGCGACTGTAAAAAGACTGCCTCTCCCTCCAGAGTTAGGAATAAGTGTAGATGGATTCACTATTGCATATTGCTGTAATCCACTGAGCCCGTGTGCACACATGTACAAACCTAGACCCTGCCACTAGCTCCCTGCTCCTGAAAGTCTAGACCATTACTCTAAAGCTTACGTTGTCGCCACTTTTCTTTGGACTTAAATATTCTTCCTATGTAATATTTTCAGGATTTGCATAATCTTCTGCTACTTGACCACATCATGATTTATCAACCTACAACCTTATAAATAAATAAAAAACAATCCTCAGCTAATTAATCAATCCCTTATATTGTTTTTCAATGCTCCTTTGAAGCCTTTGCCTTGAGTATCCCCGTGCATGTCACTGTGTGAATTTGCTTTATCCCTGAGTCGCTTTTGCTTTGGTATTGAGAATAAGTCACCAGGAACGTTCTTTCCCGCATTTTATTCTGATTGTTAGGATCAGTGACTACAAGTCGGTCCAGGCAATGCAAATATCTTAAAAGTGCTTAGTAATTACTGTTAATTTGCCCTCCTAAACTGGAAACGGTTGTACATTTCTGTAATTTCAGCACCAAGGAGGCAGAGGCAGAATTGCCTCAATTCTGAGGCCAGCTTGGATTGCATAGTGAGACTCTGTCTTGAAAACAAACAATTAAAAGAATAAAATAGGGCTGGAGAGATGGCTCAGAGGTTAAGAGCACTGACTGCCCGTCCAGAGGTCCTGAGTTCAATTCCCAGCAACCACATGGTGGCTCACAACCAT
>LOJH01003496.1:49016-79034 GCA_001685095.1 Ellobius talpinus | reverse complement strand
TTGGAAGAGCAGGCAATGCCCTTAACCTCTGAGCCATCTCTCCAGCCCCCCTTGATAACATTTTTAAGGTCAGTCCATGAAACATGTGGCAGCATTCCAGTGCTCTTAATGAGTAGGTAATGATCCTTGGCTAACTGCAAGACTAACTGCATCTTACCTACTAACTCACCAATTAGAGGATCGGTAGGTTGTTTCTATTTGCAGGGGCGGGGCTTTGCACACACACACACACACACACACACACACACACACACACACACAGAGTCCTCTGGGAGGACTTACCTGAGGATGATGTGCTTGAGTAGGTTAGGAGCGATACAAGAGGTTGGTGTAGGAGTGGTACTTAGTAAGGAAGGGCCAGCTCTTAGGCCTCTGAGCTCCTACGCTTCTGGATAATGTTGACCCAAGTCAAAAGCAGAATTCCTACAAGCTATTGTAATTAACCACAACACAGACTGGGTGCAAGCAACAGGCTGTGCAAGACCTAGGGATTTAGTACATACTTCAGAAAGTGTTTTTCTAGGTCTTCCTGTTCATGTGAAGGAGGGTTTTATGATGGCTGTAAGTAGTGTATT
Organism: Ellobius talpinus; assembly: GCA_001685095.1. NCBI lineage: Eukaryota > Metazoa > Chordata > Mammalia > Rodentia > Cricetidae > Ellobius > Ellobius talpinus. Next base: position 78,459 of record LOJH01003496.1, on the reverse strand, counting down.
TTGTTCAGAAACCTGACTTCTGGCCTTGATCTCTATCACCTCCTTCTCATTTCCACACCTCCATAGCTTGCCTGTCCTCTCTCTACAGTCTACAGACAGGCCTCTCTCTACAGTCTACAGACAGGCCTCTCTCTACAGTCTACAGACAGGCCTCTCTCTACAGTCTCAGTGAAATCTAAGGCCAGGGTTCCTTCCCAGGGGGCCAGGGGGCTAGGCCAGAGTGATGTCATCCTGGGGACATAGCCCAGCAGCTGCCCTGCTCCAGACATTGCCCTTCCCACTAGGCTGGTCTCTTTTGTGCTTCCTCCTGGCAATGCCACGTGTATTTTATTCCACGTTTCCTCTCCTCTCCACCATTTTATCAGCTTGCAATTTAGATGACGAAGAACAAGAAAATGAGTTAGCATGATGGACAAATAGGAGACTAGAGCGGGCATCTCCATCCCCACAGAGGGAGGAAGTATGGGCACTTACACTGGAGACGGAACATTATCAGAGAAAACTGCGAAAGCGCATGTGCCAAGTCTGTTGGCCAACAGAGGACATCAGGACCCAGGCTGAGAACCCAACGGCCGCCTCCGGTGAGCCCTGCTCCCAAGCACCTGTGAAGCCTCTAAGAGCTCTAGTACCCAGAAGCAAGGTGAGGAGAAGAAAGTCAGAGAGAATCTGGGCCTCCAGAAAGAACTAGGATAAACAAGAGAAGCTAGAAGACTGACCGATTCCTATATGAAGTTATCTCCCCAGTGAGATGGTGTGATTGTTTTGACTGTAGACCATGCAGAATCACCAGGGGAGTTTCGGGGTGAGGAATTTTCTAGATTAGTTTGACCTGTGGGGGTACACATGAGGGACTTCCTTACCTGGATTGAGGGTCCTATCCTAAATGAGAAGGCATGAGTACTGAGGGCAGCGTACATGCGTTTATTGCTCTTCTTTCTTCAACGGCAGACGAAACATCACCAGCGCCTGTTGCCCTAACTTCGCAGTAACAATGGGCTATACCCTGAAGTTGTGAACCAAAGAAACCTGGCCCCTTCTGTTGCCTTTGTCAGGCTATTTTCATCATAGCAACAGGGGAGCAACTAAGACAGACAGGGCTCCGGAGATGGAGCCTCTGGGAAGGAACGGGTCAGATGAGGTTCTCTCTGACATTTAAGGATGCGGTCTGCCACCAGGGAACAATCAGCCAGCCCACTCACATTGGATTTCCTAACCTCCAGAAAGATAAGACATTGATGTCTGTTGTTCGGTATTTTTGTCACAGCAGCCTGCTTAAGCCAAGACAACTATATATCCACTAAAGAGGCTACTTTAACTTTCAAAGTATTTTATTTATTTTTGTGCACGTGTATCTAAGTGCAAGTGCCTACGGGAAGCCAGAGTGGTCAGAACCACTGGATCTGGAGTTATAGAATGGAAACCATCCAATTATGGGTGCTGGGGATAGAACTTGGGCCTTCTGCAGGAGCAGCATGTGTGAGAAGAGGGGGCATCAGAACCTCTGGAGATGAGTTAAAGGAGGTTGGGAGCCACATGAAGTGGGAACTGGGAACCAAACTGGGTCCTCTGGAAGGGCAGCTAGAGATCTTAACCACTGTGCCATTGCTCCACCCTATGAGAGGGGCATTCTAATAACTAGATTTGACGACCAACACCATTTGAATGGATTTATATGTAAATAAAAGTGGCACAAAAATCATCTACTGGGGCCACCTGGGGTGAACACAACCCAGAAGTGTCTACAGTGAGTTTCATGTATAGCTGGCTGGCCGAGGCTCCAGAGAGGAGCTCCACATGGCCTTAACTTAGACTTCAGGTCCAAAGGACAACGCCTCTCTTCCCAGCGTCTAGTTCTTGTCTGTGGTACCCATACCCATCCAGCTGCCATCCAGAAACAGTCCTGTTGTTAGCTTCTCCCTCTGAGTACCTGTCAGCCACGGGGCAGACCTGAGAAACAGATTTAAGCCATGCCAGCTTACTTCCATCCCCTCTGCTACTATCTATCTCTCCGGGGACCTTTGCTGCCACCTAAAATGGCCTGTCTATGCTTGTCTCTGGTTCAGAAGGCCTGGGTCAGCCAGGGTTTGGCTGTGGCCAGAAGTGACTCTTCTAAGTTGGTGTGGAGGATGGAAAGAGACTGTTGTTTTCAGGGGAGGCTGCCAACTGTGCCGACATAATCATCCCCCTGTTAATGGAACTGAATTTTAGGGCTGGCTCAGCCATTTAGATGGCTCAGGCGTTAAGAGCATTTGCTGCTCTTTCAGGGGGCCTGAGTTTGGTTCCCAATACCATATCAGGTGGCTCACAAGCCATTTTAATTCCAAGGACCCGAGTTTGTAAGAAGTAAGCTACTTTACTCCAGTCACCTTTGCTTTGGCTTTTGGATACGTAAAAAACTACATTACAAACCACATCTACTACATGCCAGGGGCTTAATGGAATTGGTGGGTCAGCAATGGCAAAAATACATACGATGAAATTGGTTTCTGTACTACCCTGAAGATAGGCTACATAATAAGGCCACAGCAGCAGAGAAAATGGTGGCAGGATGCAGAAGCATGAATGTTGGTCCTTATCGCTTTTCACAAGGTTCATTGAAAGAGAAAGAACTAAGGCCATCAGTGATAGGAAGGACGCGTGCTGCGCTCTAGAGTTGGCGGTTGGTAGCCTGCACTTGGAGCTGATTAATATCTTCAAACACTGAAAAGTGCCAATTCTTTCGTCCTCCCGAATGCAGCTTTCAACAGGCAACGGCCTTGAAGTGTGAAGACACCAGACAAGAGCAGCAAGCAAGGGTTTCCAGTCAAAATGTGGGAGCCTTGCAGCTCCAAGGCCAGATCTGGGGGCAGCCTGTCAACCTAAGTTTTTAGGAGGCCACCAACTTCAAACTGAAGAGGCACAGCTAGAGGACCTGGGATGAAATCAAAACCAGATCTTTGGCTGTGAAAAATCTGAAAGCCTTGTCTTCCAGAACCCTGAAAGCAGTTAGACGGACCTCCACGTCTTCCCCCAAAGTGGGCAAGCTAGAAAATCTGTGCTGGACCCATGGCCACCATTTGGGAGTCTCACGTGACGATGGAAGGACAGGAATCTCCCCCAGAGGGCAGGGCTGGACTGTCAGGTGCTGTTCTAGGGACTGGTCACTGCTGAAGGGAGCTCTGCTCTTCCTGTGCGGTGATGGGACTGGCTGACAGTGTGGGATGGTGACTCCAGGCTGCCCACTCACCCATATTTCCAATGGCGGCTTCCTGGGTTGACTTCCTGGGTTGACTTCACTGCTCTGTACAAATTATGTGAGAACTATGGCTGTCAAGTAATCAGGGAATTAAACAAAACCAAACAAACAAATAAACAAAACCCCACACATATCAAAAGTAGATAGGTAAGCCTGAAAATCACTACTTCAGTAATTTTCTTTTAGTCATATGTCATGAGGACATGTAGTTTGTATTGTTGTCATGGGGAGAAGAGTGACCACATGGGGACAAAGGGTTCACTGTCCCTTAAATTCTTTCTCAGATAGACCACATGAATTTTAGTTGGGCATACTGTTTTCTTTTTCTGTTTGACAGGGTCACGCCCATCTCTGGCTGGCCTGGAACTCATCATGCAGACCAGGTTGGTATTGGATTCCTAGAGATCTGCTTGCCTCTGCCTCCTGAGTGCTGGGATTAAAGGCGTTTGCCACCATACCCCTTAAAATATTTTTCTAACGCTTATTTACTTTGTAATATGTGTGAGTATGTGGGGGGTGTTAGGAAAATGTGCAGGGCTCTCTGCTTCCACTACACAGGATCTGGGGATGGAACTCGGGTCATCAGGCTCCATAGAAAGTGCCTTTACTCACTGGGCCTCATGTCATGTAATCCAAGGCGGTCTTGAACTTGCTATGTAACAAAAGGACCTCGAACTCTTGGTCCTCCTGCTTCTATTTCCTGGATTGAACCCAGGGCTTTCAGCATGCTACGCATACACTCTTATCAACTGAGCACATCCCTAGCCCCAGTGTACGGTTTCTTGGCATTAAAACTACCTCCTTGAAAGAGCTATCACCTTGGGATGAAGGACGTAGGTCTTGCATTTCTCTTTCCCTTCCTGTTATGCTGTCTGGCACCTGAATGTGTCTGGACGTCAAGGTAGAAGCTGCATCCTGAGTACAGGAGAGCAGGTTGGGGGAACCTGGGACCCCGTTGATCACAGAACCACTCAGCAACCCTGCAGGAGGAAGGGTAGGGCTTTGTGCAAGCTTTTACAATAGCAGAACACAATTCTGGACTGAAATCGGTCACCTAACATGAATGCTAAGGCCAAATGCTGCCTGAGAAATCACAACCAAAGTGAGGGTGAGATGGATAGACAGCATTTGAGTTGATAGGAGCAGGGGCAGAAATCAGACATACCAATAAAAATGTGGACAGACAGTAACAGTGTTGCATAGCCTGAGTGCTTTTATATTGATCAAACTGTTTTTCAGTAGAGTCCCTGACAATAAGTCAGAATGAAAAACATTCCAAATTGACAGAAAAAACATATTGCTGATCGACTAAGATACTTTACAAAACACAGCTTAGCACAGTCCTTTGGTTGCTCCAGCGGTACGCGAGCTATCAAGACAGCGGCAGGGCTAGTGTCCGTCTCCGAGGTGTGCTTTCCCCAGGCTGAGGTCACCAGCGCTTTGCCATCTTTACTGGGCCTGCTTCTAGGATGATAGGCAAGAACCAGGAGGGTGGCGAGCTTTATCATCACAATTCCACAATGACAAGGGCTGAGACAACCTCTTTGGGACAAGTCAAAAAAACAGGGTATGTTTCTCTAGATCAGCTCTTTGGAACTGGTTAAGGTTAAATGGTTTCCCTGAAACTAATTGTGAGCTCATCTCGTCCATCTGGTCATCAGTCCCTTTCAACAGAAGCAAACACACAAACACACAATTAACTGAGGCCTGAGGGAGAAACATCTCTGTCAGCCCAGGTCTGGACTAAGTCCAGTCTCTTACAATCTTTCCTGCGGATACTGCCTCTTAGTTACCTTGGGAGGATGAAGAGGTTACTCACTGCTCCCAAATGAAAACTTGTAAGGATGGACACAGGTGGTGGGGAGATCAACCAGGAACCCAGCTGTAAGAGAAGCTACACTAGTCTCAAAGCATATTTAGGTAACAATGACCGTGGGAGGAAACTAAAAATACTGCTACAAGTTTGAGATCCAGCCGCCCTGTCTCCCTAACCCTAAACAAGCTTCTCTTAATTTTTCTCACCATGTATGGGTTCTAGAGAGCGATGCCAGCGGGGGGGCCCATCCGGATGAAGCCAGCACATTGTGGCGTCTGATATGATCTTCTGGAAGGTGCTAGAAAGTGGGCTATAAATATCTTCTCCATTCACATCCAGCCAAATCTCCCAGGCAAAATATTTAGCCTGATTCTGATGCAGTTCTCAGGAACTATCAGCTGCTCTTAAGAAAACATGTTTCATCCTGAGAACTGCATCAGAAAGGGAGCTCAGAGCTTTGGTTTGTGACTGCTAATGCTGACCCCGTTTACTTGGAGGTTCTGTTCCTTGAGATTATTATCTTCTCATCTTGTCCTTCCCAGGATGCCAGGGACTTTGTTTCTGGGGGTGTCTGCTGTGTCTGAATTGCTGGCCCCACACAATGGCAGGGAGGCCAGCTGCAGCCTCCTCGAGCTTCCTGGACTATTATGCAAGCAGCATGTCTTCCTGACCACATTCAACAGCCTGTTTCTAGAAAATCATAGAACAATCTCCAAGGACATTGAGTCTTTGCAAGAGGTTTGCACACAGGGTGTTGATAAACATTTCTATCAAACATTGCTGAGCAGCCTGACTCCCCTGCAATGCACCCAGCATTCTCTGCGCCTCCTTTTTTTGGTGCCTTGCTGAGGGTGTTCTCAGAATCTAGGCTGAAGAAAGGTACCAGTCCTCTGTCTTCTGAACGTTTCCCCTCTGGAACATCGTCCTATGAAAACTCAGTGGGTTCCATATTTCTGATGCATTTTGGGGTCAACCACAGAGAAGTCAACTTCCCTAGGTCTTCAGTAGCACTCACTTATATATTCCAGTGGCCGGAAATTAATTTCCATAGTATGATCTCATTCTGTCTTCAAGTTCCAAGTACTGGTTCTCATTATCTTACGCGGAAGGAAATACAGACACAGCTCCCAGGTTCCTAGGCGGAGGGCTAACTTGGCATTGAGTGGGATAGAGACCCATCCCAGTTCCTCATTACATAGGGCACTGGGGATTGCACTCTCCCCTCACACCCTTGAGCAGATGTGCGTGGGTAAAAGACAGGCAGGAGGGAAGTAGATGGAGGTGCTGAACTTACAGCTAAAGAATGTTCAGAACATAAAGAACGTAAAGAACATAAAGGAACCTGGGCTCCTCTGCACAGCCCCTACCCACCTTGCTTTAATTGGCTCAGGGTCTGCTAAGTATCAATGTAGCTTCATCTACTTCCACGATAACACCCAAGTGTCCCTTTCCTGTAAGTACCACTAAGAAACCTGCTGACATTCTTCTGAATACACAAAAACTGTTATTTAAAAATACCACCTTAAAGCATACATGTAATTTATTTTTCCTTAAATAATAATTTGCTACAATCCTGCCAAAAATTAAAAAAATTTTTTTTACCATGGTATTCACAGAGCAGAATTCTTGAGGACAATCAACATCCCAGAGTACTTAGAATAAATTAACATCAAATTGTGTTTATATTCTGATAGTCTGATTCTCTCCTTTGAAATGAAATGGAGACCATTGTAACTAAGGATGAATGCACACATTTGTTCTGTACAGAGATTCATTCTTTACATAAACTCAACAGTAATTTGAATCAAGTTAGGAATCCTGAGAAAGGTCACCCATCACACACACACATGCCACCCTCAAGAAGCAGTGTTTCTTATGGTCACTTACTAGAAGTTCTTTTCTCAGAAGGGTTCAAAATTCTGGATGCTATTTGGATATCTGGATGCTCCCGTCCCTCACGTCCCCAGGAAAATCGTCTTGTTTCAAGTGTGAGAGCTTGAAGTAGCAGCAATCCATATAGAGATTCAGTAGTCGGCGATTCCAGTCACGGCGTCTGAGTAGCAGTAAGGGGTGAACAGAGGCTCGCCTGCTTCTAAAGCTAAAACTCAGCATTATGCAGAGGCTGTTTCCCAGTCTCAGCTGAGAAGTCACCTGAACATACATTATAAAACTGGTTCAGGCACTGGGGGTGATCCTGAAGAAAGGAATTCGGGGGTCAGGGGAATGGGGTGCTTTGGAACACGAGCTCAGAAGGGGTAGAGATGAGGCAGAGGGATGGAAGGCAGAATAGACCCTGCTCATCCTCCAGCCTGGAGTCCCTTGTGCCCTGCCTATGGTACATTCATCTGAGTTTTCCCTGGTGTCAGGGGTAACGGCCACCAATTGTCAAGGAAGTTCGGCCCTTGGAGTCAGTCCCACACAGATCAACACACAAAACACCTGAGCAACCACAAGTAGCCACATTGGTTTCTGGCGGGAGGAGAGTTAACAGTACTGATGGCGTCCCCTCTCACTGCTTGAGGATGGCTGACGGGGAGCGGTGATATTGGAGGGAGAAACACAGTTCCCAGTTGGAAATCCCCTGTGGCTTATCTCTCTGAGCCCAAAGATGTCATAGCGGCATGCATATCTGCATCAGCAGGTCCTATGTACAGGGTATCTTTTCCACAGAAATTTGAATTTAAAGTGCCTTGGTTCCAATAAGCTCATCCCTTCCCACAGTGACCAGCATCTCCGGGGGCCTCCAGGGGAATGGGAGTCCCCTTCTTCAGGAAGTTGCCCCAGGGATGGAGGAATGACCACTTCACAGCTGTCTTAACTGGGATCCAGCCTCTGGACTAAGCCTTCTTCATACACTCGAAGAATCGCTTCACACACAAACTTGTATTGGCTCTGGAAGAGAAAAGAAAGTTGTCAAGTCCAGAGCCCCAAGAATGCTGCTTCACACCATGCCTGGGAGTGTCTCTGGGATGTTTATATTATGTTTTCTCCCTGTGTGCCAATGCTGGTCCTTGCTGGGAAACAGGAACTCACATCTTAGCAGACTGGGGTGGGAGAGCTGCCTTCAGGAAGTACGGGAGTTAAGCACTGACTGGCATTCATCTTTCTCTGCCTGATGACTAAACACAGTTGCTATAGTGCCTGTTGTCATGGCTTCCTTAGCATGATAGACTGACCCTCAAATTACGAGCACGGATAAACCCTTCCTCTCAGGCTTGTTAGGCACTTGGCCACAGCCATGAGAAAAGTAACTAAGACAAGGACTGACGTGGAAGCCCTGGGGACAAGAAAGGTCTGTTTGGAGAAGTGTCCGAGAGGACCCCACTGTCCTGGCCTGGAATACCTGGGCATGTGCAGAGGCTGGGAGGTGGGTGATGGAGGATACGGACACAGGTGGGCTGGCATTGGGGGTGGGACAAGGAATCTCGATTTCTTAAGGGAGTTAGGGAAGATGCTGATTATTAGATAGTCCTTCAATATCCTTGGGGGATTGATTTTAGAACTCCCTGTGGGTACCCAAACCCTCAGTTCTTCCAATCTTTTCTATAAAATGGTACAATATTTGCTTATAGCCTATGAGCACCCTCCACATACCATCCTGTATACTTTCAAAATCACCTTTCTGGCAGGACATGGTGATACATCCATTGGGAGGCAGAGGCAGGTGGATCCCTGAGTTCTAGGCCAATGATCTACATAGCGAGTCTAAAATAACCTCCATGGCAAATACCACCAAAACCCCAAAGCAAAACAAAAATTACCTCTTGATATTCCTAATATCTAATACAGCATGAATAGTTACACTGTATTTTGTGGGGAATAGAAGAGAAAAGAGTCTTTATATGGTTATGCAGAAGCATTTCCCCCTAGCTTTTGATCTGTGGCCACTTGAATCCTTGGGTATGGAGCCACATATGTAGAAGGCTGACAATGTCTTGTTAAGTTGTCAGGTAAACCTTAAGATTGTAATCCTCCTGCTTCAACCTCTAGATTAGCTGGGATGAGAGTCTTGTACCACCAGGACTGGCTGAAGGTGTTCGGTGATTTCACACCAGCATCTATTTAGTCTTCCATACTTTAAAACAGGGCAGACGATGACCTTAAGTAGATGATTTTTTTTTCTTATCCTTAGTTATTCGCATGTTAGTGGGAAGAGCTTGCCTTCCAGGAGGTCCCACACAGACTGCGAACAAGCATCATTACCTACTACGTTATCTCTGTGGCCTGCACTGTTTTATTCCCAGGTACAAACTAAGGACTCACACTCTACTAGGGAAATGTTACAGCTTCTGTCCAGCAGCCTGAGATGGCTCTGAGGTGGTTAGAACACAGAGTTCCTGTTCCTTGCTTTGCTAACTAAACCCTCTCACCCACCCCGGAGGTTTCGTCAGGAGGCTGCTTCCCTGTCTTTGACAACTCATTCTTAAATATTCTTCTAGAACATTCTGAGATACCCCTGGGGCTTTGCCCATCTTGACTGAGATTACAAACTTAGCCAGTTCTACTCAACCCAGGCCAGAGGTACACAGACTGCATGCAGATGGGCCTAGGCTTTGGGGTCACTGCGTCTCTGACAAGCTGCGTGACTCTAGGCACTGAGTCAGTTCCCTTGAGCTTCATTCTATCCCCGACGTCCCTGGCTATGGCTGCTCCGGTGTGAGCTCAGAAAATGTGAATCTCTGCCTTCTGGTTGTTGTTACTGTTCAGACAAGGTCTCAGTATATAGTCCTGACTGGCCTGGGATGTTTTATATAGATCAAGCTGGCCTCAAATTCAGAAATCCACCTGCCTTTGTCTTCTGTGCTGGGAGGAGAAGCGTAAGTCACTATACCCAGCCAACTGCAACCATTTGTGCTTTATTACAACCTTTTCTTGATTACTGAGTTTCTACTTACTGATGTCTGCACCATCATGGCACGCTGGTCTCTCATTTTCCGGACAATATCCAGTGGGTAAATAGGCAGGTTCCTCTCAATTAAGCACATGGCTGTTTCCATAGTGACCAGCACACCTGTTCGACCTATTCCAGCACTAGGGAGGAAAGAGAAACAGAGACTCGGGATCTGTCTAGGAATCATTTCTGCAAGGCTGAGCTGAACCCCTCATCAAGGCCGCCAATGTTGACCCAGGTGAGCCCTGATGTTGGTTTCAAGAATAGAAAGGACACATTCAGGTGTGATCTTAAGCTTGTCAAAAGAAAAAGCCCATTCCCATAGGTCCTAAGGCTCAGACTTAATGAGAAACCCATCCATGGAACATAAAGTCCACTCCTTCTCTGAGTCGTAAGTGCTGTCAAGCTCAGAAACTTCAGGACAAGGAGGTGTGGCGGGGTTTTCCTTTGCAGCGTCCAGCTGCACTTATTTATGACTTATTTGTATATGTCCAGCACATATTTATGGCTTCGCTACGTTTCAAGTATTTAGAAATTGTTAGGAAGTAAGCACAGTTGAGAGAAGCACGTGACTTTGTGGGACAAGGGTGGGTTTCGTGTCCAACTGTTTCTCCTGGCCTTTCCCAAGGGGTAGAAACATTGAAAACAGAATGCAGTAAGGGTCAGTACCTGCAGTGAACGAGGGCAGGCTCCCCGCCTACCCTCAGGGACCTCACGTACTTCACAAACTCCAAGAAGTCTGAGGAGTCATCAGGCACGCCGTGGTCAGGCCACGCAACATACTGGAGATGGGTCACGGTGTGTTCTTCGCCAGTCTGTGGAAGATGCGGCCTCGGTGAGTTATCAAAGCAATGAGCCCTGCCGTGGACACCAGCCAGGGTGGCCTTATCCTCAGTGTCCTCTTTTCCTTCTGTGGCCACTATGGTCTCAGTCAATTCCCACCAAGTTCCCACTCTCCCAAAATATCACTCTTGCCCCCAAGACATTGCTTTCTTGACCTCTTTGGCCTCCAGGCATTTGGTACAATGTCTTTCTGACTCATCCCACATTGGCATTTGCCCAAAATGTCCTCCTTTTTTGAGTTGAACACTACTACATAGCTAGGCCTATTTTGTTTACCCACACACCATTGATGGACAGACCCCAGGGCCGCCTCTCCCTCCTGGCCACTGTGAATGGCAGAGCTCCATACATGGGACACTGGCTCTCCGCTAACCAGGCGACATTGCAGCAGAGGTGAACATGAAACTCCACAGGGGCTCCTGACTGGGCCTGCCCCTCCGCCATGTCCCTCAGGGCCACACTCACCTCAGTGTTTGTAACTAGGATTTCTCGGGACACATAAGCAATGGTACAGTCCTCTGCTTGACATTGGACGTGAAAGATGCCGTGGTCCATGACGTCAGGGGGATCTGGCCAGTACTGGTGACATTTGGTCTATAAGAAACCAGAGGCTACGAGTCAGGCTTTTCTGTGGGGCATAACCAGGGGCAGTTAACTGCATGGAAGCCATTCATATCTGATCAAGGAGGAGTGACAGGAGAGGAGAAACCCAGACAAGACCCACTTGGGCCCATGGCCTGAAGAAGAGAGTCAACTTACTGTCTAGGTTTTGTTCACCAGGAGAGCAATGGGGCCTGGGTTTATAGGGTGGGCCAGCCTACAAGAAGTCGGCCCTGGCTGGAGCCTGAAGGGAGTCACCTTCTCCTCTGTGGTTTGTTCACTGGGAAAGCAATAGGGCCTGCGTTTGGGGGCTACCTACACTCTGCCCAGGCTGATCCAGGTTTCCATACAGCAGAGGAGGAATCCAGGGCATTGTGCACTAAGTGACTTGCCATGGCCACAAAGCTGCTAGGACATAGTCTAGCATTCATCCTGTGGTTTGTCACAGTGTCTGTCAATATGCCAGCTGTGGCTTTCTAATGTTACTACCCTTCCCATGCTCTATTTCCCCTTCCAAACCCTGTAGTCTCCTCTATAAGCCACTGTGGCTCCCATCTCTGGCTTCCACAACAAGGGAAAGTCTAAGCTGTCCATAGTTACTCTGTCAAATATTGACTCATTTAACACCAATAATTATATATCATCATTATTATTATAGATTTCTGTGTTGGTCCAGCTAGCTCAAGCCACCCTCTTGCTTCGGTCTCCTGAGAGCTTGCACTGTAGGCATGTGCCATCATGCAGAGCTTAGAGAGGAAAAAAATCCCTCCTCAAATCTAGACTGGTGTCCATGTAAGTAAAAATGACATTCATTTATAGCAGAAAGGTGGTATAACCAAGAGACACATGGAATTTGTCGGGAAACAGCTCTCCTAGCATATTCTCAAACGTCACCATGACTATCTGAAATTAGAGTATGCTGTGGGGGCTGGAGGTAAAGGTTCATTGAAACAATTCGGATGGAAATTTACCCCAGTGGAGACACTCTCCGCCTCTCCAAGATTGAGTGCTTGCTGTCTGCAGGGCCAGAGGCAGAACTGCTAGACAAAGACTATAGGCCTGTCTGTCCATCTGAACCCGTGTCTTTCATCTGTACAGAAGAAGAAAACTGCCCCTCGGCTCCTCAGGGTTCTGCCCTGGGTTAGCTGCGGGAAGATCTTCTCTGAAGCGAAATGTTCCTGTGCAAGGCAGAGTTACACAGACCTGCGCTCCCCAGTATCTCTATCCACAAGGAATCTGCAGGGAACTGGACTCATTGTAAGTCTTTCTGGATCTGGACACACTTGGGATGCAGTGGAAGAATCAGAAGTCCATGAAGGGCCTTGCTCTCTATCCTGTTAATGTGCTCTGTAACCCAGTGTGCATCTCATAAGCCGGTCTCATGACTGCTGGGGGAGGGATACAGAAGCCCCACATCTTTGGGAAAGTATCTGTTAAGCCCCCAGGGGTGCCTTTATGCTTATATTGGCCACAAGGAATGGTGACTATGAATAGATTATCTGAGGCTCAGAGGATTCACTCCATGTCAGGTCACAAGCCTGAATTTCACTCCAGGCTGGTGCCCTCTGAAGGGACAAGTAAGTACACATCAACAAGGCTGTGACGACAAGAGCAAAGGGGGCCTGCCACCACAGAGAAGCTGGTTGTCTAAGGACAATAGCCACTGCAGCTGGTTGATAGGCCATAGCTACTGGCAGATGTCGCCAGAAGGACTTAGAATACTATCTCCACAAAGCGTTGTAGGCTTATGAGACTGCGCTCATCTTCTGGTCCCAGCCGTCCAGTGACTCCAAGAAGAGGATTTGGGAAGGAAAGGCAACAATGAAATGGCTTTGGAAAGGAAGTGCTCTCGGGGACCAGAGAAACATGCTGAAGGCTAGGTTCCTGGCAGAGGAAGAATGTCTCAGGAAGATGGGCCAGATGGGGTTTGTGGGAGAGCTGCGGGCCCAATTAAGAAGGCTGTATCATCAGCTCTTAATTTCTTGCTAACTTAGCTGGTCAACAAGCATCCCTGGGGGAGGGTTTGATAAATCAGAGATGCTACGGCATTATCCTCTGGGTGCTCTTCAATACAGTCAAAGGAATGCAGGTAGAAAGGACAGGCACAGGTTGGGGCACGCCAGGTAAGAGCGACAGATGTCATGGTCAGAGTGGTCAGGGAGCCCAGGACTAAAAGCCCATAATAGATGAGGCAAAGACAGATCATTTAGGCTAAAGGAAAAGGAAGCAGGATGTAAAGGGTCACCTGGGCACAAAAGACTACTCAGGAGAGTTGCACGAAGGGCACAAGTTGATCTGGAGACAGGCAACCTTTTGCTCTGTGCATCTAGGAGATGTGCATCTATAGGGGATGGGCAGGAAATGCTGGCCCAGACCCTCTGTCAAAGCCCAGCTGAAGGCAAAGTGGATAAATTAGCCTATGAAAATCCTGGGCCAGTGAGCTGTTGCTTCTGCTTCAAAGGAAATGGGATGGTCCTGAGAACAGGTAGGAGGGACAAAGAGGGACAAAGTGGGAGTCACATAGGTACCAAGGGCACAGAACAAGGATGCGCGGAGGAAGTGAAGAGGTGGGGGGAGCTGAGACCGGCTTCAGACGGCTAGTGTTGGTGGCCAGGTTAAGTAGATTGCGCCTCTGGCTCAGACAGTAGGCTCAGGGGGAGGGGTTCCATATGCGTACACATGAGGGGCTGGTTGATGGCTTTGGAATCATCTTACATAATGGCACTAAGTAGATGTGTTCAAGCAGAAAGTAAGCATTTGGCCTGGCAGTTCACGAGATGGAAGGCTTGTGAGACCACCTGAGGGCATCTGGATACTAACCAGATTCAGAAATCAGTCCCACGGGGAGGGAGCCATCTAACCTCTATGGGCACATCATCAAGCACACACAGGGAACAGAGGGAGTGGCAAGAGGCAGGTCTGTGTCACCCCACACCTCTTCTTGTCAGCCTTGTGACAGTCATGGTCTTCATCGCTATTCAGAGCAAATCCACTGCCTCTGGTCCAGTGAGACAATGGGACACCAGGACTTAACTTTCTAGAAATCCATTCTCAATACTCAGAGCCACTCAAGAGATAGGCATTGTCTTTTATGGTGATGTGGAAATTGGAACCTTTCAGTCCTATTCAAAGCCTTGCTTTAACTGACCAGCGAGACAGGAAAGATTAGCCAGCCACATTATTCATATATAGATATAAAATACAGCCCCCGCCCCCCCCCAGGGAAAACACACCTGACTGGAGGCAAGGGAAATTGGTTCCCCCAAGCCTCCCACAGAGAACCTACCCAAAAGCACCCTCAGGAGACGTGAACAAGGACAGAGGTCAGTGACCCTGCAGGCTGCAATCTTTCTGATCACAGGTGATGAGAGATGCTGCAGGTGGCCCCCTGAACACGGAGATTGCGTGGACTCCATGCAGCACAGGAAGGGCATGGGACTCTAGGGCATGCCTGCCGGGAGACCCACCTCTTACAGGCATGGATGGCATAGGGAGAACGAGCAGGATGCCCTGGAAAGAGGGGCAAAGCCATTCACCTGGAATGACTGAGCCAGAAGGAGTGGCAGTCGACTGGGCCTGGAGGACAAAGGGTGCAGGTCACCCAAGAATCTGTAACAGGAGAAGGAAGCAGGGACTTTGGATTTTGGAAAGAACAGGTCTCTAACTATTGATGAAGGGTAGAGTAAGTTGCCAGGGCCTGAGATGCTGAAGGGATGGGCAGGCCTCCTGGGACTCTCCAACACATGGAAGTGGGCTGGTGAGTTACACTAAGAAGAAAAGGGAGACAAAGAAACACACTGGGCCACAAGGAGACCTCAGGTGACAGGAAAGGGCAGATGCGGCTTGGAGCTGGACGGGCAGGCTCTGGGAGAACGGAAGGATGAGGGTGAGATTTCTCGGGTCACAGAAAGGACCTTTCTTTCCTGAGCTAGAAAGGATGGAGGGAGGGAGGGCTGCCACCAGAGCTGATCATCGGTCACCTGCCATTCCTTCAGGGGCTCCCTGTTCTGAGGAGGAGGACTGTTTAGCTGGAAAGGTGGGAGGGAACTTTCAAACAGCAAGAAGCCCGACACCAGCAAGACCGTGACGGTGTTGAGTGAATTACATCATGAACTCAAAGACCTCAGGGGACAGCAGAGAATCAGCTTTGCAAATAGCTCCTGAGGAAACTCGGAGTCTGGGCACCCAAAGTACCAAAGGCAGGCAGAACATAGAGTATCTGCCATCAACAACATACCAGAATTGGAGGCTGCCAGGTCTGGAGGCAGATGCTTGTTTGTGGCAGTCACGTGACTCATTGTGCCACTAAGAAAGCCTCAACCTGGGTCTAGGATCACTTGAACCTTCTGTCCCTCACATTTTAGCCCCAGTCCCCCAGGGTGATGGGCGCTATCACTGTCTCAGCTGCCAGTCGAGGAATGCCAAGGTCAGACAGGCTGGTAACTTCATCAGGAGGAACTGTTTTTAGCCCCATCTGGCCTAGGGCTTGATAAAGTTGCCAAGAGTCAAAGGCATGCATATCAGAGGAAAGGGACACATCGCCTTTGCAGACTACAGTCTTACTGTGTGAGGTGAGACACCGATCCCACATGGTGAGCAGAGCCACAGGCAGCACAGGGGTGGGGCAGGTGGGGTGAAGGGAGAGGTACTGCTTTCTAGCTTGTCTTTTTAAGAATTATTTTTAGATTTACTATCTTACGTGTACGAGTGTTTGACCTCTGTACATGTCTGTGTGCCATGTGTGTGCTAGTGTTCATAAAGATCAATCAGAAGAGGGTGTTGGATCCCCTGGAAATGAAGTTACAGATGGTTGTGAGCTGCCATGTGAGGGCTGGGACCTGAACTCTGGTCCTCTGGAAGAGCAGCCAGCGCTCTAAACCATGGAGCCATCTCTCCAGCCCTTCTGGAGAAGATCCACATAAGATCCACATAAGAAGTGGGCAAGAGGTGGCTGAGTTTCTCATCCCTGCAGGTGTCCATTTGGAGATGTACAAGTCACCAGCAGACCCTTTCCTGTCCTGAGACTCATGTTCCACACAGCACCATCCACAGACTTGAACTGGAAATCAAGTCACTTACCCGCCCTCGTTCTGTGAGAGTTGTCAGCATGACCACGAGAGACAATTTCTGATCCCAGACAACTTGCCAAAACTGGGCACAGGTGTGTGGCAGGGGTCCCTGAGTGGCGATGTACTTGTTTACAAGGTTAGCGGCGGGCATCTCCATCTATTGGGAGGAAGGCGAGGCGTTATAGACTGTCAGCAGACCCAAGGCGAGCAGGAGTCTCCATTCTACGCTTTTCTAACAGCTATCTGAATCATCCCCAACAAAGATCTTATCCACTCACTGCAAGAAAAAAAAAAACTGCGGCACAGAGCAATCTCCAGATTTGATAATACCGTGAACGGAGCAGAGGAACTGCTGATTATACCAGTTCTCACAGGGGCAGTTCTGCAAGGTCATGGCTAAGCCCACGATGGCCCCAGGGACCAGTTCTGCCATCTGGTGACCTGAAAGTGGTTTTCAATGTGGTCCACTCCTGGAAAAGTTTGCTGACTCTAGCTATAAAGGGAGAAATCTATGTCCGGATACGTTGCGCCATGATGAGTGTGTCCCCCATGACAGATGACCTTTTTCCCCCTTTACCCTATATCTATGGAGGATGACTTTTTCTCTTACTGGAAGGCAGGGGGACACTGGTAACATGAAGGCAAAACACAGAAAGTTACAGACATACCACCAGCAGAAAGAAACACAGAAATGGCAAAGGCCCAGTCCATCGGCAGGTGGATGATGGAATTAGAATGTATTTGGATCCATCTCTCAAAGGTTTGTGGCTTTTCAAGCTATACGGTGAACCTGCTTTTGCTCCCCTGTAAAGTGAGACCACCCATTTTCTCATAAAGCCCCTGCACTAGAACGATGGAGTGAATGGGAGCATGCTTTGTCATGGGCAAAGCCCCCCATGCTCTCCCCACTCTCATTACTAGGATCAATGTGTTCTTTTTCAGCCCCCAGATTCCCAGCTTACATTCACATAACTCGCGTTAATATAATCTTCATTTCCCTGCAGTAATACCCGGGTAGTGTCATCTGCCGGAGAGAGAAAAATTTGCCCATTATTCTGAGTGGTTATTTTTATCATCCCAAGTAAACAGGGGTTCAGTTCCCAGCCCCACCTGCAGCTCCTGCCTCATTAGCATAAAGACTACTCCCCAGCTGTTCTGAGTCTGAGGCGGCTGCAATAAAGACGGTGGTGTTTACAGACACACTGAAAACCCGTCCAGAATCCCAGACAATCTGTTTTCAAAGGGAGGCCTTATCTCATGGATGGGGAAGGAGGCATCAGGCCGGACACTCACACGGCAACACATCCTTGTATCGGTTCTTATCCAGATTCTGAGGCAGCTTTGCACACGTGACGGCTAAGCCTGGCTTCTTCCTGTAGAGTTGCTACCAGACAAATACACGAATTAGAAAAACAGCATTAAGCCCCCAAAGCCCCACTGCTATGAAGAAAGACCCGAAAGCACATCCTAATGGCAACTGTCTTCATTGCAGATGCCCCCACCACCACTATTTATCAATTTTATTTTATTCTTTGGTTTTCAAGACAGGATTACTCTGTGTATCCTGGAACTTGCTCTGTAGACCAGGCTGGCCTTGAATTCAGAGATCCTCCTGCCTCTGCCTCCCGAGTGTTGGGATGAAAGGTGGGCGCCACTACTGCCTGGTGAGACCTCCCAATCTTAACACTTCAAAGTGATCCTATGTTATACAGCAAAAGGAAACCTCAGTAAGAAATCGTATCTTGGTAGCACAAACCAGCTAAAGCCTTACATATATCCAAACCCGAGGATGTGTAGAGAAAAGAAGGCAGCCAGGGGTTGAGTCAGAGACAATGGATCCAGGTAAAACCTTATTTTTACAGTAAATTTTGGCAAGTGTGGGGGGATGGAGAGGAGGAATTCTGACTCACCTCAATTAGGCTAAAACTACATTTTCCTCCAGTTCAACATAATGAAGAATATTCTTTGCTGAAGAGCAAGACTAATTAATTCACTATTAATTATGTCAGGAATACATCCCCACAGCAGAACACTGATCCTGATATCGTAGCTTCATTTAAAGGGACAGTTTCTCCACACATACAACTACTGCTAAAAATTAAAATAAAGCATCATCTGCACAGACTGGATGGACATGATGATAAAGGAGCTGACATGATTCTCACTGCAGCTGTGGGAAGTACTTTTATAAGTGGCGGTCGGAAGTTAAAGGCTTGGACCAAGACCATTAGTACAAGGACAGATTCAAGCTGCCCTTCTCATGTCTATACAGTGACTTCCACAACTGTCACCAAGCCCTTCGCACACAGGCTTCTTAGTAACCTCCAGGAATTTAAGCCATATTTTCCCCCTTCTCAATGAAGTTAAAAAGCAAAAGCCTACTTGTAATTTTACAGCTTTGAGGTGGTCTTTTCACATATTTTCTTAAGCTTATTATTTTTTGTATACATATATGCAAATATGCATAAGTATGTATGTAAACGTACACAATGCATGTGTATAAATAAATACATATGCATAAATATATATATAAATATTTTTATGTATTTGAGTGTTTTGCTTGCATGTCTGTTTGTGCAGCATGTGTCTGACATCCATAGAAACTACAGAAGGAGCCAGGAGCAATGGTTTTCACCTTTAATCCCAGCACTTGGGAAGCAGAGGCGGCAGATCTCTGTGAGTTCAAGGTCAGCCTAGTCTATATAAGCTAGTTCCAGGACAGTCAGGGCTACACAGAGAAACCCAATCTCCAAAAGAAGGAGGAGGAGGAGGAAGAGGAGGAGGAAGAGGAGGAGGAAGAGGAAAGCAAAGCAAAGAGAAACTAGAGGAGGGCCTAAGATCCCTTGGAACTGAAATTATAGATAGTTTTGAGCCTCAACATGGGTGTTAGGTATGAAACTGGGTCCCCTGGAACAGAAGAAAGTGCTCTTAACAGCCGAGCCATCTCTCTAGCCCCAATATTGCCTTCTTAACATCAAAAAATGAAAATAAAGTACTTACTGGTATTTTTCATGTTATATCAATGGAAATAAAGTATCTTAAAGCACTAAGTATTTGTAATAGTTATCATTTATTTTTTTTGGTTTTGTTTTGTTTTTCAAGACAGGGTTTCACTGTGTAGTCTTGGCTGTGCTGGAACTCGCTCTATAGATCAGGCTGCCCTCGAACTCACAATGCCACCACTGCCCAGCTATGATAATTAATCTTTATTTTCAACCAGATTGAGAGACACCTAGATCAGATCAGTAAAGCTCTGAAGATGTGACATACTCTGCAGAGATGGTTAACTCGGGCATGGAGCAACACCGAGTGTGGATGGCATCATTCCCACAGGATCAGGATGGAATGGAAGGCGAGGAGGCTGCCTATGACAGGCATCCCCTCTCTCTGCCTCTGACTGCTGAGAGGCGAGCAGCTCTGCTTTCCATGCCCTGCACACTGATGGTCTGCTTCAGTACAGGTCCAGAAACCACAGAGCTAGGCCACCGTGGGCCATGACTTCCAAAACCACGAGCCCAAACAAATCCTTCCTCCCTTTCTACTATTTGTCTTGGGCGTTTGATCCAGCAACAAAAAGCTAACACAATATTCTTCAGAAAAGATTTCAATATCAATTTCTTTACCCCGTGTTTTACAAATCTCTAACAAGACAAGTTCTATGAGGCATAAACCGTCTTTAATTCTGAGCAGCCAAATATTTCTCAAGCTAATTTAGACCGAAAGATCTCAGCATCCCATAGCCAGCGAGCACTCTGGGAAACACTGCCTCACCTTAAAAGCCTGTTTCATCCTCGTTATTACATGGTATCTCTTTCCAATACTGTAAGATATTCTCCACTCCAATGATTTTTAATGGCTCAATAATCTAATTATTATAATTTATTTTAATTTTTAGTCTACTTTGTTGTTAGCCCATTCTATAGTCTTTCTATTCTGATAAGTGTCTGAGAACAGAATTACAGTTTCTGAGCATATTTGCAATGGCTCTGATACATATTGCCCTGCAGAAATAGAGACTGGTCGTTTCACCAGGCTGTAGCCAACATCCTCAATTAAGATGGCTTTGCGTCTTGAAGAAGGAGGCTGAACCTTCAGTTGTATTTCTGGGCACTGTATTGTTTTGTAATACAGGAATCTGTTAGGCCTGTTTCTCTCATTAGACAAACTGTATAGAACTCCACATAGAGTTAATGTGGAGATTCGGGGTCATGACAATGGTACTGTATCTGTTTTTTACACATCTACAGGATGTTTTAAATTTGCCAACTCTCCAAGAACTCTACTACTGACCTATGACCTGGACACTCTCAGCACCTAACAATTCAAGGGGAGCTGCCGAACTGACTCCAAATACCCATAGGCTTTTACAGACGGTGAGTCCACTCCAGAAGTGAACTTGTGATTTATTGGAGGTTCTGGCCTGATTGAGGTGCTGTCTGGCAGGACAGCTCACAAGCCAGTTACGTCTATCTAAATGGTATTTTTCTTCTAACCAATTATCTCTGTGGAGGTAAAAATGCAATTCAATGAATACAAGCCAATAGGTAAGAAGATGGATGTATTTTCAAATAACAGAAATGTAAATGCCATCAATCTGTGTTCTAGCGACAAGCACAGACCCAGCTTAAGGTGTTATTTATCAAATGATTTTACATGTATCTCCGTAGTAATGACCTTTTGAAAGGATAATAAGATACAAAGTAACATTTTTTAAATGGCCCAAATGTAGCTGTGGTGGTCTGAGTGAGAACGGCCCTCATCTGTTCATGTATTTGAACATGCGTTTCCAGTTAGTGGAACAATTTGGGAGGGATTAGGAGGTGTGGCCTTCTTGGAGGAGGCGTGTCACTGGGGGTGGGCTTTGAGGTTTCAAAAGACATTCCCAATGTCTCTCTGTCTTGAGGTTGTATCTCAAAATGTGAGCTCTCAGCTACTACTCCAGAGCCATGCCTACCTGCTGTCATGCTCCCTACCATGGTGGTCATGATCTCTAACCCTCTGAAGCTGTGAGCCCCAAATGAAGACCTGGATCCCTCCTGCTACACAGCTCTGCTCATGTTCTTGCTGGTTCTCTCCCTCTCCCTCCTAAGCTCCTACTATGAATCTATAACAAACCTCTCTAAAATCAACACACATAGAAAAGGAGAGCAACAGAAAACCTATTTATATAATTAAAAAAAACCACCAAATTTTCCAAGGAGAGTGAATGAATTTGCATCAAGGCTGATTTGGCTTGTGGGAGGCAGGGCCACACAGTAGGGTAGAAGTTAGTGCCGAGTTTAGGGTCCTGAGCTATAATCCTTGTTACTTGGAAGGTGAAGGCCTGGGTTACACAGTGAGTTCAAGGACGGACTAGAAAATTTAATGAGGTCCTTTCTCAAAGAACAAATAAACAGGGGCTGGAGAGATGGCTCAGTGGTTAAGAGTACTTGTTGCTCTTGTAGAGGACCTGGGGTCCTCCATTCGTACAACCATTTGTAACTCTAGTTCCAGGGAATCCGACTCCCTCCTTCTGACTTCCACAGGCACCAGGCATGGATATGGGGCAGACCTATATCTAAAAGAATGACTGAATAAACAAACAAACAAATAAGTGGGTAAATAAATAAATGGGTTGGAGATGTATCTCAGTGGCAGAGCCCTTCACAAAGCTTCAGGTTTAATCCTCAGTACTGCACAAGAAACAAAACCAAAAGGCATAAGCCACACAACTAAAGCTTGACAAGTCTAGCTTTCTTAGACATGGTGTCATATAATTAAGTCAAGGAGAACCTAGTCTCAGAAAGGCACCAAGATGTGGTTCTCCTGGTACTATCGGGTAGAAGCATTAGCGGTTCACCCTTCCTGGGAGACACTGGGGACATTCCTTTTTCTCTGTACCCAACACAGCTAGGAGGCAAAAGACACTGTGTAGAGGGCACCTGGAGCTTCTATTGCCCTTTCGGTGCAGGTTTGCTGCAAAGGGGCAGGTGCCAGTGATTCTGGGATCCTTACTGGAGCTATGAACACATGGTACACGTGGCAGGCATCCTAACAGGTATTCTTGTGTGGTCCTTTACACAGATGCACAAGATGAAACAGCATGTCCTCTGGAGATGGTATCTGGTCCTTGAAATGTGGGGTCATTCAAGGGCCCCAGAGTGCTCTGCCATTGATATGCTTCTTTTTCTCCCCCCTCCTTTTTGAGACAGGGTCTCACCATGTAGCTCTGGCTGGCCTAGAACTCGTGTAGATTCACCTGCTTCTACCTCCTGAGCGCTAGAATTAAATGTGTGCCACCATGCCCTTTCTTTTGTTGTCTTTCTTTCTCTTTCTTTCTCTCTCTCTTTCTCTTCTTCTTTCCTTCCTTCCTTCCTTTCTCTTTCTTTCTCTTTTTCAAGACAGGGTTTCTCTGTGTAGCTCTGGCTATCCTGGAACTCGCTCTGAAGACTAGGCTGGCCTTAAACTTAGAGATTTGTCTGCCTCTTGAGTGCTGGGATTAAAAAAAGGAAAAACCTGGGCCAGTGAGATGGCTCAGTGGCTAAAGGTGCTCGCCACAGAATCTGGTGACCTGAGTTCAGTTCTCACAAGCACCCACCCACAAAGACAGAGGTACGGCTGATTCCACAATATGTCTTCTGGCCACCCCAAGTTCACTGTGGTATGTATGTGTGTTCACACTCACACACACAAGAATAATACATTTTTTAAAAAAATAATAATTGGTAGGTTTTGTGTGTGTGTGTGTGTGTTTTCTTTTGTGAGGTAGGGTCCTACTCTGTAGCCCAAGTTTGACTTTGAACTCATGGCAATCCTCTGGCCTCAGCTTCCTGAAATTACAGGCATGAGGCATGTGACTCAAGATGGCCAAGAATTCTCCATCTTCCTGCTTCAGCCTCCTGATTACAGGTGTGAATCACCACACCTGACAGAAACAGATTCTTTCCAGGGATCAGATCTAATCTTGAAGGTACAATTGCCCTTGCTATTGCAACATGTACTAATCTGAATCTCTGATGAAGCCTTGCTGAGCTACCCCGACCCTTCCAGATACAAATTCTGTAATTACCATAGGAGTCAGTGAGTCACTTGTTTTGACCCTAATGGTAGTTCCTTGAAGTACAAGGTAGGCATCAAAAAGAAACAGGGGTCAGACAGAGATGATTTTTTGTTTTGGCAAAGATGGATGATGTGAAGTAATGGGCAGAGTTAGATGGGGTAGGAAAAGCCTTCAGTGGTCTCTTGTGGATACTGTTTGTCATCCATCCATCCATCCATCCATCCATCTTCCTCACCCATCCATATTTATCAGTTCATCTGTCAATCCATTAACCCACTTAACCATCCACCCGTCCGTTCATCCAGGGAAGAGGTTAATCCCTTGCAATGCTCATTTTATATCAACTGAACTCCACAGGGCTCCAAGGAGAAAGTAACTAACAGTAGGCCAGAGAGAAGCAGGGTGGGAAAGAGTTGAGTCACACCCAGTAAGCATGAGCTGCTGATGATTGGAGGGTTTTTGTTTGTTTGTTTGTTTGTTTTTTAATGGTTTTTTGAGACATGGGTTTCTCTGCATAGCCCTGGCTGTTCTGGAACTCTCTGTGTAGACCAGGCTGGCCTTGAATTCACAGAGATTTGTCTGCCTGCTCCCTGAGTGCTGGGATTAAAGGCTTTGACATCACCGCCCAGCCAGTGATTGAATTTTTATGTGTGTACTTGAGACAAGGTCTTGCTATGCCACCTAGAATGGTCTCAAAACTCCTGGGATTCAGTGTTCCTTTCACTTCAGGGTCCCCAGTAACTCAGACCACAGGTGTCTGATACCCACCCAGGTATACTTAGCTTTTAGATTTTTTGTCTTTAGACAAAACCTTTTGTCTTTTATTTTTAGTTATGTTAATGTGTGTCCATGTGATGATTTGCACACGTGTGTAAAGTGCATGTGGAGGCTAGAAGAGGAAGAGTCAGATCTCTTGGATCGAGAGTTAGAGGAAATTATGAGCCACCCAACATGGGTGTTGGGAACTGCACTTGGGTCCTCTGGAAGAGCAGTGTCTGCTCTTAATGGCTGAGCTATCTCTCTAGCCCCAGATTTGCATTGTCAGCACGGATCTAATTCCAGGTCTACCCCTGGACAAGGTGTACGCGTGGGATGAGTTCCTGAACACCTCTGAACCGCCTTCTCTTCATTTCTAAAAGAGTGGTCTGGGGGCTGGGGCTGGAGCTCAGTGGTAGAGTATGTGCTTAGGGCGGCAGACGTCCTGAATTCAATCTTGAGCACCAAAAGAATACAAAGACTGATTCTATTTCACAGACAAAGTGAGGGCTAAAGCAGTAGCATGTGAGACACACTCAGTAGATGGCAAAGTGCTTCAGAATTGCTAGTTACCATGGTTGTTCTGGTAAAACGGGGACTAAATAAATGTCTTCTGTTTAGTGGGAGACACAGAAAAGGATGAAGGAATTCTGTTAATGAAAAAAAGATGTTTGTAGTAAGCTTTACAAGAGTGAGGGTGGGGAGGCCTGTCTGCAGACCACAAGCCTCAGGCAGGCGCTCTGTGTCACGGAGGAGGCAGTATGACTGCCTGCTGGGAACCAGGATCTTTCTCCTGCAGTTGTCCACAGAGCACAGCCGCCACCAGCTGAGCAGCCCACTTGTCAAGGTACTGGTGGATGGGAGAGGACTCAGACAGTCATGCCTCTGGAATTTACAGCCCAGGGCTCCAAGCTCAGTGCCAAATGATGATACCTTATGCAGGCTGGGCATGCTCTTGAAGCCTCTCTTGGTTTATAAATAATAACAGCTATTAATTTTTACAGTGTTCTTATCATGGGCCAGATAATGCATTAAGTATTTATCTCATCCACTCCTTACAATCAATTCAGGAGACACCCAATTTACACATGGGGAGACAAGGGCCATAGAGGTTAAGGGAAGAGGGTAAGGGGTAGAGCCAGAGTTTAAAGTCTGTCTGGCTCCATCTGGCTAGACAGCTTCCCAGATATGCCTCTAATAACAACTTCACAGGCCAAGGGCATCTCAGTTTCCTAAGCCCGTGTACATGGTGGTTAAAAGGATAAGCTCGAGGTATTGGTACCCTGCCTGGACTCCCGTCAGGCTCTCTGACTTCTACTATGAGCCCTTTAACTGAGATTCTCCTCCTCCTGGGCACTGGGGATGAAACTGCCCTAACAGGGGTGTCGTGAGAATTACAGAGTGATATGTAGAAATACAGCGTGAGAATTACAGAAGCCGCTGCCTTGGACACAGCGAGGGCTTGCTAAGGTTGCCTTTCCTGGGAGTTTCCTGTGTCTATTGCTTCCCTTGGCTCCCTCTGCTTAGTGCTGGAAGACAGCCTCCTACTCTGAGATGACACTCCCAGGCGCCTAGGGCTCCTTGAGGAGTAGTGAGGGACACCCAGAGAGCTTTGGGATCCCAGCACTTCACTGCAGATTAGACCTCTCTTAGCCAGTCAGTATCTTAGACTTCAATATGACATTATCTAAAGAGCTTATTATAATATGAAATAAGTGCACCAGACTGAAGTGTAAACCACAAATGTGCATTTTTTTTAAAGAGACAGAGGGTTTCTCTGTGTAGCCCCTGG
Source organism: Ellobius talpinus (assembly GCA_001685095.1). Classification (NCBI taxonomy): domain Eukaryota; kingdom Metazoa; phylum Chordata; class Mammalia; order Rodentia; family Cricetidae; genus Ellobius; species Ellobius talpinus. The sequence goes on along the minus strand of LOJH01003496.1, from coordinate 52,418 downwards.
CTGTCCTGGAACTTGCTGTGTAGACCAGACTGGCCTCAAACTCAGAGATTCACCTGCCTCTGCCTCCCAAGTGATTGGATCAAGGCATGTGCCACCACTGCCCAGTGGTGCATGTTCTTAAGGCATCCTCCAGAGGGCAGGGAGAGGCAGTATCGGGCAGCGGGCCTAATACCATTTCTGCCTTCTTCTCTGGGATTAATTGATGCATCAGCACTTCAGATAAGGACAGGAGAGGTGCTTGATGCAGAAGTCTGGCAGCCTGAGTTCTATCTCCAAAACCCACATATAAGAAGATGAATGAATCAGGTGGCGGTGGTGAGTGTCTTTAATCCCAGCACTCAGGAGGCAGAGGCAGGCGGATCTCTGAGTCTGAGGCCAGGCTAGTCTACAGAGCAAGTTCCAGGACAGCCAGAGCTACAGAGAGAAATCCTGTCTCAAGAAACGAACCAAAAAAGAAAATAAATGCCTCCACATGGCTGTCCTCTGGCTTCTCCATGCACACTGCAGTACAAGCCTACCTCCACATCATGCGCTAATAATAAATTAGTGCCCCCAAAACACACTAACTCTCAGGAGACTCTGTTAAAACACCCATGCCTGGCAGCTGTGGCCTAGGTCCATGGCTGCCCTCGTGATTTCCATTCAAGTGGCTACAGGCTCACCCTTGAAGAAAAACTTTTAAAGGTGGCTCTATGGTGTAATGGATAGCGCATTGGACTTCTAGGGACAAGAAAGAAAATACTTGTAGAAGCTGATGAAATCATTGCAAGGAGACCCTTATGGCACCTTCCTATATGTAAAAAAACACTCCAAAGTTGAAGCAAGAGCCCAGAGAAGACTTTTAGTTAGGGAAAGAGCATGGCTTCAAGTTCCCAAGGAGAGCCCACAGTGTCTCCTTGTGGATATTCTGATCAACTGGAATTACCAGTCACCAGGGAACATACACTCACAATTATAAAATCTTGAACGTTGCTTGGTCTCAAGATACGTTCAAGCCCCCTAAATATACCAAGATTAGACAGCAAGCTCCCTGTGGCTAGGGGCATTCTCTCCATCCCTCATTACACCCCCAAAGTACCTCAGACTGGGGCTGAATCAACAAACAATCCACCCGTGTCCCTCCCAATTCTGAGCATGGATTTGAATCCTCACTTCAATTATTCCAGACTGCTCATGTCAGTTTCTCATCCAAATATCACTGTCATAAGATTCAAGCTTTGACTTCCCTTGTCCAGAAACCAGTTCATTAAAAAATCAAGAAATCGCTATGGGGGGTGTGTGGAAGGGGAAGAACGAACCACTTTTGCTTTTCCTCCCATGGAGTGCTTTCTTCTGCTGTTCAGCTCATACTGCTCTGGCATAGCTTACATTCTGGGCCCTGGGCTACCATAAGGTAAGCCTTTTGCTTAAGGCTTTCTGTTCGGCATTCCTTCCCATCTGCCAGCTGTGCTACGCTCTCTTTCCGAGTCACTCCGCAGTCAGATACATTTGACAAATTGCCCACCTTCCCTTGTCTTTTTCCTTCCAGGGTTTTTCTCATAACTGATGTGTTGCTGATCTGTTCCTGAACCCCATCAAAGCCTCTTACCTTGTTCTGTGAGCCGAGACCACATATGGCATTGTTAACCGTGCTAACAAAGTTAACTAGGTTCTTTCCCTACCCTAAACCCCTTTCTGAGACAGGGTCTTACCATATGGTTCAGGCTAGGCTCAAACTTATAATCCTCCTGCCTCAGCCTCCAGCATACTGAGGCACCATGCATTTACCTGTTCACTGCATAAACAACTAACTGCACTCTTCCACCTCCAAACACACACGGCCGATTAACGCATTCTATTTTCATTTGACTAGTGGTGGATAAAACCGACTTGAAAGCAGTTTTGCTTTTGGGGGTTGTATGAAAGGCCTCTGCGGGTGCTTCTGCAGACAGAGGCATTATCCTGTATACTGTAGATGCGTCCTTCCTGAGAAGACAGGGCAGACTTTATGTTTCTGTGGTCTGGTGGCCCTGGAAGGCCAGACACTGCCCTCGTGGGGTGATACCAACTCTCTAAATTCCCATGTGTAGTTGGGGGTAGACTGCTTACATGCCACCATTCTATGTATGGCACCATTTTCTGTCCGGGGAGTTTTGAGCTCTGTAGGTTCAGAGTCTCTCACTATCAGTTTCTGACAGGCCAGCCCTGCCTACAGATCGTTGCTAGAAGACAGTGGGGGAGCTGAACACCTGGGAGAGGTCATGGACCTTCACCTGATGCTTCATCATTCTGAGAGTTGGCCCCCATCAGTCCTTGGGGAGTATAAGCTTTACCATGATCCTCACTGAGACTCTGTTGTCTGAGGCCTTTGAACCACAGTCCCCTTGGCCAAGGAGAGAGGACCATGTTTGAGCTCTTCCGCCTGCCGCTCAATTGCAGCAGAGGCACATGGAGACACATGGTGAGTGACAGTAACTGGGGGAGACTCAGGCCCCAGGATCCCCTTACCTCAAACTGGATCAGCACTGTACCACTTTCCAGACCTTTCTTCAGCAGTTCCATGGATCCCTCCAGACTGTCCCCGCCTTCAGGATATACAGGAAACATGGTTTCTGGGAAAAGCTGACTCAGCTCATCTTCTGATCTGATCTCTGTCAGTGAGCGCACAGCTGGAACAGACACAACAGACAGGACAATGGGCTAGGGTGGCCCACTTGCCTCATTAAATGATCAAGTACATGGGCACCATTTGTAGCCAATGCCATTTCTAGGTGAGTGACCCTGGCAGGTTGTGGAAATGAGTGCTGCTGAAGAAAGAGATCCTGGGCTGGGAATACAGCTTAGTGGTAGAGAGGCTGCTTAGCATGTGTGAGGCTCTAAGTTCAGTTCCCAGAGCCTCAAAGAAAGAAAGAAACTGCTCTCTGGTTCCCAGCCAGCATCCTTAGCATGGGCACTCTGCTCTCTGGTTCCCACCCAGCATCCTTAGCATGAGCATACTTCTAGACACATAGGAAGGCCCCAAGCTCTCCCTGTGACATTGCTATTTTGCACAGTCTAGTTTATTTTTACAAAAATTGTTGTTTCTACTTATCATTTTATGTGCATGTATGTGAATGCATGAGTGGACAGCAGGGATAACCCTTATAGTTGGTTCTCTTCTACCGTTTGAGTCCTTAGGTTCTCAGGCTTGGTGGTAGGTGCCTTTACCCACTAAGCCATATCTCACTCTTCCCTCAAGAGCCTAGTTTTAATTTGAGATCAATTTTGCCAAGTGATCAGCACTAGTGCCAACATCTCTGCACACCAGCCCCACCTCTTCAAGTTCAATTTCTCCTTCACAGACTCTGGAGAAAAATACAGGCCCAAGCTCCCGTTGTGTGTGTGTGTGTGTGTGTGTGTGTGTGTGTGTGTGTGTGTGTGTGT
>LOJH01003496.1:34929-48862 GCA_001685095.1 Ellobius talpinus | reverse complement strand
TGTGTGTGTGTGTGTGTGTGTGTGTGAGAGAGAGAGAGAGAGAGAGAAAGAGAGGCCAAAGGTTGGCATCATGCGTCTTCTCCATCACTCTCCACCTTATATTCTGAGACAGTGCCTGTCTCTTGACCCTAGAACTCGATGAACTGGGCAGTTAAACTAGCTACTGATTCTGGGGGTCCCGTCTCTGTCTCCATGTGCTGGGATAACGCACCCCATTTTTCACATGGGTGCTAGAGATCTGAGTTCCAATTCTCACTCTGCAAGGCATATCTCCTCCCCTTCTTTGCCTTCTACAATACATAACTTCAGATGCTACCATCAACCTTTACTTCCTCTTCCTAAATCTGAAACTTTAGGATCATTTCTGCATTCTCCCTTTAACTAGGAAAGGGAAATTACTCCCTCAGCAAGCTTTCAACGGCTCCAGACTTTCCAGATAAGAGGAAGAGAGAAAGTAACTGAACAACCTTGCATTGCCCCAGAGAGCTGAACTGAATCGTCAGAATCTGAGTCAGCTGACTGAGCCTTCTATTCCAGAGAGTTTTTCCAAAGTCACCCAGCCTGTCCAGGCAGGTCATGGGAAGGCAGTCTATAGCTACCTGACTTTAAAGGTCCTGTTCACTGGCCACAGCAAATCAGTTTCTCTTGTGCTATGTGGTTTCTGTCATATTTGCAATGCTTAGTGTTAAATTCATTGACTTACTTTTCTTTAAATCAACTCCTGTTTCTCACTTACAGATTTATGCCTCAAATGAGGATATTATAGTTGCTTGAAAGCAGGCAGTCTCTAACAACACATGCTGGGCTTTCCTTCCGGCCAGCAGGCACCAGTCCCTTGTGGCCAACAGAGGGGGCCTTTTCTGTGGGCCTGGAAACCCAGGATGTCACAGACGGTGGACTGGCACCTTTGGCCCGTTATCCATGTGTGGCCATAATCACACAGCAGTGGGGCAACTGCTTTTCCCTTTCTGTGCCTTTGTTTCCTGACTTTTCTCCATGTGGATGAGGATCCTTAGACTCAGGAGACTCCTGAGGGTTAAAGGGCATGCCACCATGAAGCAGGCAGCACAAAGCACACTTCCCTGGTGTGTCCTGTTCCTGCAGAGCTCCCATGGAGCATCTGAGTTCTAGCAGGCTGCTGGGATTTGTAGGGTGGGGTATCAGGACAGGGAGCTGGAGAGCTGCCCTAAGGCCTCTCAGAAGAGGTGAGATGAACATGCTAGCATGGCTCAGGATAAGAGTCCTAGTGTGAGCAGAGAGTGGGGCATTGGGTTGCGCCTACACCAGGGCCAGACTACAGATCCAGCCTCCACTCATGTTAGTATTTAAGGCTATGTAAGGGCCAGCAAGACGGCTCAGTGGGTAGGGGTGCCAGTAAGTCTCACAATCTGAGTTTGATTCCAAGGACCCAGAAGGAGAAAACTGACTCCTTGGTTGTTCTTTGATCTCTAAGTACATGTATACACAATACTCACACGCACATACATACAAAAATAAAATGATAGGATAAAGGTAGTAGTAGTAGTAATAATAATAATTAATAATAATAATGACTGTACAGAAGTGTGGGGAGCTGAGGAAGCTTCGAGAGAGTTGATAAAAAGCAGACGAATTCCTGAATGAATATGGACTGTGGTCACAGGTAAGTCATGTCAAGGACCAATGCCTTGGACCCATGGGAAACTGGCCAAGTCTTCCTCAGGTCAGGCTCAGAACGGCATAGCCACCCCACAGTCCAAGTATGAGTGTTTATGAATGACTGGAAAGCGTGGACAAAATCCAGCAACTGCAACTTCCTCCTCCCAGATGTTCACAGCCTGAGACTGCTGCCTGCAGACACCGCCTACAGAGTCTAGCTAACGCCTCCCCTGTGCTGTCCACAGTAAACACACTGAGGTTCTAGGCTGTGGAAGCAGTTGGTGCCATCTACCAGAGTGCACACAGCCCACATGACCTCAGTTGTCCTGTGCCTGTGTGTCCATCTTTCCTTTATTCTCTCACGGTCCCTAGCTGGGGGTCTTTGGCTTAGTATAGTAAAACAGCAACAGAAATAGTAACGCTATTCAACAGGCCTTTCTTCACATCGTCACAGCACACTCCCATTTTCCCAGTGTTCCAAGTATGTCATTTAATCTGCACCAGAGTCCTGAAGATGAGGCTACCTCTGCTCAAGTAACATCTGAGGAACAATAAGGAAAACTGGCTAACTTGGAGGTTCCTCAGTACAGGAGGCAGAGTCAGGTCCTTGCTCTCTGATCCTACCTGCCTCCCTGTCAAAGACAAACACGCAAAAATAAGATAGGACCTAGTGAGTCACCTTCAGAGCCAGGCAAGTTAACTGTGGGCCAGTTGAGCCTGGGCTGTAAGAATTACAGGGCTCTAGGCCCATGTAAAGGGGTACTGGAGCTACCTTTCTCCAGAGGCCTGGCCAGGAGCGGTCAGGGCCCCTGAAGACAGACCTTCATATTTTCTAGTTCATGGTGGTGACAAGCTGGATAGCCTAGTTGTTAAAAAATTCATTTTCAAATGCTGACTCCTATTGTAGAAAACATAGTATGCAGCCCAGAATGGAGTGTCAGGCTTATAATCGGAACATCCAGGAAACAGAAGAATTGCTACAAATTGGCATTTAACCTGGGCTACAGTGTGGGAGCTGTCTCAGAGAATCAGAATACAAAGAAACTGGGCAGATATGACGCTGCTCCTCCTCTATAGCACTGTCCCTGTGGCTCCGCCCCCAAGGGCCTGTGTGTTACCTTTCCTCCTGATCACCAGGGCCAGTTCTCTCGAGTGGGACTCCCGGCTTGCTTTGATGAACATCACCACCTGGTCATGAGTGTGCTCTGAGATATCCCGGCCATTGATCAGCACGATCTGATCCCCTTCATTCAGCTTTGGCATGCAAGTGTCCGCCTGGTGGAGGGAAGTGAGTCTGTTACCATAGCGCTGGCCTCCAGGGGAAGCAGAAGGCCGCCTCTCCCTGAACCCAGACACCTGAGACTGCGATCAAGTTCACCTCCTCTCCCCTGGGTATCACTGTTTCTGTTTGCGTAGCTGCTGTTAGGTGGACATAAGAGCTGGCGGTGGGATTTTAAAGGAGCTCAGAATACAGGCTATGAGACGCTTCAGAACCGACAAGTCAAGTTTCTTGAAGCGTTTCTCCACGGGAGCCCACCTTGCTGATTAAAATGACTCAATGATGCCTCCAACCTTCGTTTGTTGGACAGACTGTTGGAAAACGCCTAGCCAGCTCTGAATGAGCGTTTGTCTGTCTTATAATGGAGAATCAGCCCTCTAGCAGGGGCAGAAACCACTGTGCAGAAAGATAATGAACAGAACGGTATGGGAAAGCAAGCCTTACCCCCTAGAAACACCAACAAAAAGCAACTGGTAAACAGGAAGTTTAAAAATGAACAAATAACCAAAAAAAAACCCCAAAAACCTTTGTGTGTATGTGTGTGTGTGTGTTTGTGTCCACATGTATGTAGACACGGACAATGGTATCTTCCTTGATTGTTTCCTACCCCGTTACTAAGGCAGGGTCTCTCACTCCTCTTGGAGCTTGTCAGCTCACCTAGTCCTGCTGCTCGGCTTGCTCTGGGATCCCGTCTGGCTCCCACACAATAGGATTACAGTAGCCATCACACCTGCCAGTGACTTTTACATGGGTACTGGGGATGTAAACCTGGTCCTCATGCTTGAGCGGCATGACCATTATCCACTGAGCCAGCTTCCCAGGCCCCGGCGGTAAGCTTTATGAGGACTGAAGAGTGACCTCTCTGTCCATGTGGTCCCCTCAAAGAAGGCACAGTGACTCGCTCATGTCGCAATGTTTCAGCAAACGCAAACCATCACATAGAAGCCAGGAAAGACAGCAGGTCCACTCACCTACGTGCTACACCTTAAATATGTACACAGAAAGAGGCAAAGGATCTCTATTGGAGGCAAGCCAAAAGCAACTCTCTCAGTTTCCTTCACTTGAGTGGCACTTCCCAAAGTTAAATGTGCACGCGTATCACCCAAGGCTCTTGTTACAGACAGATCCAGGGTGGGCAGGACTACGGGCCTGGGCCTGCACCTGTGCTCTGGCCAGAGGTTCTGCACCTAGAGCAAGGACCCAGGTGACATGGTGCTGCAGTTTCAGGGCCCATACTGCTCAGAACGGTTGTAGGAAACACGAGTCCCCCTCTTGGCTTCCATCTGTCTGTGTCTGTATTACCAACTACACGTTGCTACTGATCACGCCAAGCAAGGAGCTGATCACCTGACCATCCAACCAATCAAATAAAAACTAAATGCCAACAAAACCCAGGAATGGGACCTAGAAATAGAAACTTGTTTGGCTTAGGGGAAAGCAAACACAGGAGGTAGCACAGACTATGTCTACTTACAGGGGACTCTGGGTTGATCCTTGAGACCACGAGAGGCATCTTTTGATCCACTCCTCCCTGTAAATGTTTTAAAGCAAACAAAATCAGAAATAAAATAAAACGCTTGGAGTAGTTTTGCCAGCAAAGCTATGTAGAGACAGCAAACGTAAGCCTGATAGTTCAGAAGGTTTGAGAGGAGGACCAATCACAGGGCTGGGGACGACTTGCAGAATTACAGAACACACTGCTGACCCCTCTTTACCCAGCAGGTTAGCCAGAACTCCACTCAGAAGCACATCTTGACATCCCTACCACCTGAACGGAAGATGCCCTTGGAGGACCCAACATTTCCTGAAAAGGGGCTGTTTACTTTTCCAAAAGAGGAGGCACAAGGCCTTGGGAAGGGCCCTGTGCACTGTTGAATGCTCGCCCTGTGTGAGTGCTCCCCCTGTGGGCAGAGCCCTGGAGAGGGGCTGGGCAGAATGGGGTGTGTATGATCCTCCAGAGGCTAGCAGCCAGGCAGCCGGCCTCACTTCACTCTAGAACAGGGATGGGAGTGGGTGAGGGAAGGGGAAGGAGGGAGGGGGAGTGAGTGAGGCTGGAAGTTAGGGGATGCTTCCCCAACAGCTACTAAAGCTGTGTGGGAAGGAGGACCCTGAGGCAATCATTATCTCCACCAAAGAATCCCTGAAGCTGGAATCAATGGGTGCAGCGTGTGTTTCAGTAATACTATGTACACAAACAGTTGGGTGCTGGCCCAAGGTAGCAGTTTGCAGCCCTTGCCTAGAGGGACCCATTAGACAAGGAGGCCTGGGGACTTGAAGCGCTGGCTTCCCTTATCATCCAGCAGGGCTGTGGTGTTCTCTAAGTAATCCCTCCAGGGTGGCTGGTGGGCTGAGTCTGATCAACCACCAGGCACTCTACTTTCTGAGCCTCAGTTTCGTTTGTAGGATCTGTTTAACAACTGTCCTGTGCTTTATCTATTTCTCCATTTCTTTTGAGAGAAGGTCTCGATAGCTCTGCTGGTCATGGACTTGATATGTAGTCCAGGCCAGCTTCAAACTCAGAATCTTCCTTTGTTAGCCTCTGACATGTTTGAGTTACGGGCATTAGTCCCCACATGTTCTGCTTCAACCACTCATTCTAAGAGCTCAATAAGATGACAGAAATCTAGTATAATGTTGCAAATGTCGGAACACTGCATGCATTAAACATAAGGTAACGTACAACCGTATAAAAGGCCAATTCTTAGCCCTGAGAAGTTTTGAATGAATGCATGCACATGTGTGTCTGAGTATGCATGCACACACGTGTATATGGGTGAAGGCCAGAGGTCATCCTTGGGCTCTCGTTCCTCTAGAGCCATCTAACTTGTTTCTTGCCTTTCACTTACCCATAACTTGCTGCTTCTGCCTTCTCAGCATGCAGATCACAGGAGTGCACCCCCACACCCATCTGTTAGATAGTTTCTGGGGACTGCAAACAGGTCCTCATGTTTGCACAGCAAGAACCTTATCGACTGAGCTACCTCTATAGCCCCAAGGGAGGCTTTGTTTTATTTTGTTAATGTGGTGTGGGTATGTAGCAGATTTCTGACTAAAACTCAAAATCCACCTGAAGGCTGTTTCACAGCACATAACCTAAGGGCTACATATACTCACAACATACCTTAAGATTAAATCCAAATCTTCCATCTTCATCTGGTGTGATGCGGATCAAGACTAGGTAGCCATCACCTTCATCATTCTGGAAGACATGTGAGTGTCGTTTACATCCAGTCCCTCTGCGGTGGTTTGTGTAACAGCTAATTTGCCTGCCCACCAGGGAGGGTCACCAAGCCACTCGGGCCAAGTGCTCACCTTATCACAGTAGTACTGGCTGGCATCCTCGATGGAGCCCCCTTTGATCATCTTGTGATAGTCTTCTAAGAACTGCGGGTCAACTCCATCTGGGGAACAGGAGCCTGGGGCATTTGAAGACGGAGACACCGAACTGGATGACTGCCGGGTCAGGCGGCTTTGTGTTGGCTTGTTTTCAGACAAACTCCTTCATTGTGGGGAAGAAGAAGATGTTTTAATAAATCATTAATATTATCAGAGTAAATATCACTGGCTGGAGCAGGGCGGCGGGTGGGGGGAGCCTAGCATCTTGAGATTACCACGGGACCCTGGAACCTGAGTGTTTCTGCAAAAGTCCTCACGGTACCCATGCTCTCTTCTAGGCTAAATACAATCACCTGACTCCTCTTCCTGCTGCTTTGAAAACTGGTGAAGAGATGCACAGAGCTACTCTAGCTTCACACATTTATAACATAGGAAGTGTTGCCTAGGCTGGTTTTGAACTTCTGACTCAACAGATTCTTCTGCTTAGGCTCCTAAGTAGCTGGGACTCGGGCTGTGGACCCACTAATTTGAACTTGCCAGGGAACAGAGCATCATTTAAGAAAACAATCTATAGGCAGGCGGCAATGGAGGGTGACTATATACTGTATAAGTTCTTGTAAGTAGCACAGGGGCCTACAAAAGTCCCCGAGTGTGGCTTCTCTACCCATTCCTCACATTCCTGCCTCTGCTTCCACCTCTCACTAAACCTCTCAGGTCTTTGCCTGTAGATTTTTTTTTATAATTTATTTTTATTTTATTTTATTTTGCATTGGTGTTTTGCTACATGTATGTCCATGTGAGGATGTCAGATCTTGGAGTTACAGACAGTTGTCAGCTGCCATGTGGGTGCTAGGACTTGAACCCAGGTCCTCTGAAAGAGCAGTCAGTGCTCTTAACCTCTGAGCCATCTCTCTAGCCCTAGATTTTTCTTTAAATGATGCTTCTGTTTTCCTAGCAAGTTAAACTTGGGGGTGGCGGGGCAGGGGTTGGTTTTCTTTTTTTAATCAGTGCCGAGGACCCAGGGCCTCTCCTGTGGTAAGCAAGAACTGAGCAAAACCCCCAGCCTAAATTAGCCTATCTAAATATAAAATCTGCACCCTATTCACACACAATGATTCACAGTCTTAATTTATTTGAACAAAATATTCGGTGGCAGGACCAATGTGGAAACAGAGGTGTGTCTGGCCTGGCATTTACTGGTTGCCATCTCCTCAGCCTGTGAAAAATAACTATGTTCAGTAAAATGGTACCAATGAATATCCTATTTACTTATACTTTAAAATTGTAGTTCATGAGTTTTGTTTCTCAGGGCTTCAAAGTTTTTGTCTTCTTATATAAAACTGGTCGACACAGTGAGTTCCAAGACAGTCAGGGTTATCCTGTCTCAAAAAAACAAAACAAAACAAATAAACAAACAAAAACATCTTTTGATCTATCTAAAACAGGGAGCATGGAGCTAGAGAGATAGCCCAGCAGATAAGAACACTTAATGTTCTTACAGAGGACCTGGGTTTGGTGGCTCACAACCATCTATGACTTCAGTTTCAGAGGATTCAATGTTCTCTTCTGAATTCCATGAGCATCAGGCACACACATGGGGTATATGTTACACAAGCACTCGCTGTCCTGACAAGGAAAAAAATAAACTCTGTGCATGATTGGCTCAGTGATCAGGACAGGCCTCATGACACTGGACATGCAGCCGATTTAGTCTGTGGATGCAGAACACATGGGCAGAGAGGGTCAACTGTCCCAACAACTTGAGTATCTAACGGTAAAAGAGACCAACCGTCACACTGCAAGGAACCCTATCACAGGTAGGGCTCGCAGAGCACAGGGGCTCAGAAGATGGGGCCACACGATGGGAAAGGAGACTGCCGTAAGGTCCCGTCCAAATCATGCACGTTTTAAAAGGAATAGGAGGGTTATCTTATGTCTTATGGAAGATGGCAAACAGCCAATAAGCTACTAGGACAAGAAATGAGATTCACTCCGGGCACCATATTGGTGACCCACCAAAACAACTGTGACCAAGAATCACCGACAAAGTCTTTGGGATACAAGCCCAGGCCTCGTTTTCCCCAGTGCCAGCTCCAAGGGTCGGCTTTTCCTTAGCGCACCTCCTCCCTTGTGTCTGGGTGTGAGGAGAGGGGGGATTTGGGGGGTTTGTTCCTACCATGAAGAAAATCTGCTCCTCTGCCAGAATCTGAATGTCTCCTGGAAGCAAAGAGGAGCAGAGAACAGGGCCGGGAATAACAAAAGCGCACAGCCTGCCTGGGCACAAAGCGCACTGCCAAGGCTTCAAAACTATAATCATAAACTCTGCAGCGCTGCTATAAATATGGAACAAACCAGCAAGTGACTCATCTGCCAGGGGATGATGTTCCTTCCCTGTGCCGCTGGGGGCGGGGCGGGNGGGTGGGGTGCTGGCGATGGGGCTAAGCATGCTTCTCTCTCTTTCTCTTTCTTCTCTTTTATGAATGAGCACAGAACATGATACTTAATTCTGCTTCAAAAGAGGCCTCACTGTCTGTAAGCTCCTGCCTCTGATTTCTTTGACAGAATGCTTCTTTGAGACTCAACACAAATCTGCTGCAGAAAACATGTCAAAGGCTTCTTAAACATTTTGTAAATACATTCTTACCAGCAGAGTTTCTTTTCAATTAAGTTCAGACCAGACTGCATCTCTTGCCTGGGGAATAAAGCCCCCCCATGCCTGCCCGTGTGTTAAGGCTTCAGAAGCCCCAAGGAGAGAGTGGTCCTTGATGCCACTGAGGGGATTGGGGTTCTGGTTTTCCAACCATCCATCCCACTTGAGAAGCCCAGCCACAAAGCAAACTCACTGCACTGTCAAAGTACCTTAGCCATACTGTCATATCTTTCTCCTAACCCTGGGCTGCAGAAGAACAAGAGCCCCTAGAGGCCATCTTATGAGGAAGGCCTCGTGGAAACATTTCAGAGAATCAGCATGAAGTGTGAAGGAATGGCTGGGGCAAGCAATCCCTGAAATTCAACAGAGCTCAGAGAAGCAGGCTTCAAACTGGATTGCATTCTCCAGAGTTATATGTAAGCAGTCTGGTATGGGTGGTGGCTGGCAGACTGGACCATTGAAGACTAGATAAGCTGACATCCCCTGTGGCTGTGTGGGTCATGCCTTTCCTAACCCTGACAGCTCTCCAAAGCCACAGAGTACCACGGTGTGACAACAAAGGCATATAACATGGTACTGACCCAGCAGTCCCGGAGGCACCTGAAACTGAAGCCTTATTAAGTTCCATTTTGTGGTCCCATCTCCACAACCAGCAAGTATGATGAAGAACTTGGGAGAAATGGAGCTCTTTAAGATGTCCACGTGTCACGGGACAAGAGACAACTATCTCATACCTGGTCCTGACCTCAGCCATCAGAAGCACGGGAACACAAGGGTTCTCATCCCCCACGTACCCTACAGCTGTGCAGCTGGGTGAGGGGTGGCAAGTACTTCACTGGTAAGTGAGGTGATAACCCTCAACTTGACTTCTGGGGGTTGCTCTACTTCCAGTGAATGGCAGAGCCAACCACTGGCAAGCTGGGACCATAGAAACTGCTGACTGATGGAGGGGCCATTCACATGTGTCTGGACAATGCTGAAAATGCATGTGCACGTTCTAATTGCCGAACACACATCTTATTTTAGGTGGCGTAAATCTGAGCAGCTGCCCGTGGTGGGCGGCTGCTATACTGGCCAGCAAAAATCTAGATTCTCAACATGGCGAGTACATGTGGGCTTCCCGAAGCCCTTGGATGGGGTCCCTATGCCTTTTCTCCACCTTGTGTCAAAGCAACAGAGTCTGGAGGCCAAGGAGGACTCAGACTGGTTCTAAGAGACACCTTCTATACTCCTGTTCTGCGTTTCCACATCCGCTCATAGTCTGCAAAGCCACAGGTTCACGTAACGAAGCTGCCACCCGCCTTCTGCAGCTTACACGACAGTGCAGCTGACCACAAACCGCAGTGAGGGACAGTGATCGCTTCAACAGAAGAACCCAGAGCGTTTGTCATCAACTCATGGTTTTCCCCTGGTGTCCCCAATAAAATCTTTGGAATATATCAAAAAAAGAACCCAGAGGTTCAGATCACGAGGAAATCACGACCACGGGGGTCATTTCAGCAGAGGCGGTAAAAGCGCAGATGGTCTGAAGACCATGTTGGCTGCGGGCAGGGACAGAGAAGCAAGCCCTCCCCTCACCCCCTCACTCCTGCGCCCCAGCATGGAAGTGGGGAGATCTGCAGTTCCCCTGTGACTACCTAATGCATACGCAGGATGGACTTAGCAGCTGGAGCTTTAGCAGCTTCAGCGGTAAACATTTACATATTGACTAAAGCTTCTCTTCCTAATCCTTCTCCAGTAGGGGAGACATTACCTTTCTTAGTTTTGGCCATTATTTGGGGCTTAATGGTTCGAATATCCAATGGCTAAGACTGGCTTCTTAACACCTTATCCTTGTCTATCATAATTTAACTTAAAGGTATCATTTATGGTCTGTGTCTTATTGGCTTCAGAATACGAGATAGCTTGTTTCAAATACGCAGATACGATAGAATTGCATACTAAAGGGGAGGAATTCAGAGAAGAGACTGTGCCAGACACCTGGGTTGGGGAGGGGAGCAAATGTGATTGGGTGTAACTGTTGAGCAGCTCTGAGTTCTCTGACAATCAAGGTAAAAAGGGAGCTGTTACTGAATAACTAACTAAAAGACTCAAACCTGCCTTTCAGAACAGACATTCTTTTTCCTGGCCTTGATCAATGAGGGAAAATACGTCACTTTCGAAAGGGATGGTGGATGTAAAGTGGAGATGGTGTCACATGACCGTTCAGACAGGCGTTTGGATTTACGTTCCCATCTCTTTGGGAGCTGGCTGCACGCACCAGCGTGCACCTCTTTTCAAGGGGCACTCAGGCCTGTACAAACTCCTCACCAGCCCAAAGCAGACCCAAAGACAGCAAATACGTGTTCCTTACTCTCGGTGTGGGCTGTGGTTCTGGGATACTTCAGAATCACTGTCTTTGGGGGACAGGGATCCCTTGTAGGTATAGAACACATCTTCGGTTTCCGTGATGTAGGTCATCTCATTGGCGAGGTTGTCCGCGGAAGAATGGCGAGGCTTTCGGATTTCGTGCCGGAGCCGAGGACTTCGCCTGCAAAGGGGAGAGGCACAGTGCCCAGTGCTGAGAGCGGTTCCCACACAGAGGCTTGACCCAAGGGCAGCTGTGTGACCCTGTGACCTGGTCCTTCCGTGGATGCCCTGATGGGTGCTTAGAAAGCCAGACCCAGAGCTGGGTGTGGTGGTACACACCCAGAACTCCAGTAATAGGGAGGACTGAGGCAGTCAGGGGAATTAATGAGACGTTGTCTCAAAAATAACCAAAACAAATGTCAGAGCCAGTGAGGTCATTCTTACTGCAGTAGGATCCATCCAGGGCAACACAAGTCTCTGACACGTTCAGGTAAGTGATATGGCCGTCTCAGCTTAGAAATAGGCAGAAATAAGCCTTCTGGTCAGTGAGTATTGATTAAGGATGAGCTACAAAGGCCATATTGAACTTTTCTCACCAATCCAACAATGCACACTGACAGGTTTGGGAGAAAGAAGGGCGGAGTCAGAGAGAAGACACGTAGCCCCATGGAGACAGATGCTGGGACTTTACCCAGTAAGCCACAGCCACGTGGCGATACACAGATTACTAGAAATGGGTTAAGATATAAGTGTCAGCCAATAAGAAGCTAGAGCTAATGGGCCAAGCAGTATTTTAGATAACATAGTTTCTGTGTGATTATTTCGGGTCTGAGCTGCCAGGCGGCCAGGAAACAAACAACCGACCTCTTACAACATGTTTGTTATTCCTTGATGAATTTCCCTTAATCCAAGATGTAAAATTGACTTTAGAACTTGTGTGCATGAGTGGTGTATGTATAGGTCAGAGGTTGTTATCGAGTGACTTCTGTCACTTTCTACCTTATTTTTTGAGACAGGGTCTCTCATTGAACTTGGCGTTCATCAACCCAGCTAGGCTGCTGGTCAGCCCCTAGGATCCTCCCATCTCTGCCTCCCAGCCCTGGGGTTACAAGCATCTATGTCCATGCCTTGCCTTTTGATGAGAGTGCTAACACCTGAACTCAGTCCTCCTGTTGGCACAGCCAACACTTCACACAGCCATCTCTGCAGACCAGAGACGCCTGGTTTTTCTTTAAGGTTCTCTTTATTCGATGCCTGCAATGTGATGGCATCAGAATGCTACCCTGTTCTCCATTATCAGCTGTAGTCAGGTGACCTTTGATAAGTCCCATCTCTGGGTCTCAGCTGTACTCACTCCTGAGGGTGAGCCAGAAGAGACAGCATTCATGGAACATTTGGGACTGTGCTTGGGTGCCAGGCCCTGTATCTCCTGTGCATTTCCAGCTTCCCTTTGTCAGCTATTTCTCTCTGGAATTCTCAGAGCCTTGCAATCCCCCTGGTCCTGCACAATAAATAACGTGTATTCACTGTGGAAGCAAGATGGCTCTTGTGACTCCTGGGAGAAGGATCTTTAATTAGCAGTGAGCGATCCAAGCCAGGGATGCAGTAACAGCCAACCTTGCTATTCTCCTCGATCTCACCTGGGGCTCTCTCTGGCTCCTTGACAATTTCCACATAAATTAAGCTGGTGCTTTACAGCACGCATGTCAACATTGTCATCACCCCTGCCCAGGACACATAGCTCCCGGTGGAGGCTCCTTTCCTGGCAGGCCTCATATCCCTTCAGCACACAGATCCTAGCTTGGAAAAGTTAAGGTTCCACCCATCTTGCAAGCCACACTGCTAATCCTATGGATCCAGGGTACAGTCATTCCTTGCTTCAGCTCTCCTGTTGATGGTGCCTGGCCTTTTAGGAGACACTCCCAGAAATGGCTGATATCTTTGTGGACCACTAAAATAACTAATAGAAGATTCCACATGACCCTTTTCTGAAATAACAAAACATTCATGTAGGAAACTTAGAACCCTGAGGGTTTCTTTTCTCTTTTCATCCTTTATCCTTTTAACTTCTTTACCATGAACTTCTTAGAGCTTAAAGCATTTAAGATGCTACCACAGGCTATGATTCTAAGGTGGATGTTACAGCAGGCCTCAGGTTCCAAATGTTATTTTTTATTTATTTTGTAGGGTTGCAGAATAAAACCAGAGTTTGCACATGCTGTGTAAGTACTTCACCACTGGGCTATGCCCTCAGGCCCCACCCCAATTTATTACTATTACTATTATTATTATTGTTATTTATTACCATTGTTCAAGGCAGGGTTTCTCCATATATCCCTGTTTGTCCTGGAACTCACTCTGTACACCAGGCTAGCCTCAAACTCAGAGATCCGCCTGCTTCTGCCTCTGGAGTGCTGGGATTAAAGGTGTGTGCCACCACTATTCAGCAATTTATGAATTTTTTTTTACAGAAGCACTTTGGGAGTGTAATTAGATAGGAGGAGTAGTGTCTGATATTTTAGCACATCAGGGTAACTGTGGTGCTCAATAATCAGCTGAATATTTCAGAACAGCCAGCAGAAGGGATGTATGTATGTAAAATCGGGTCCATTTATTTATTTACTTATTTGTCTGTCTATCCATCCATCCATCCATCCATCCATCCATCCATCCATCCATCC
>LOJH01003496.1:19718-31908 GCA_001685095.1 Ellobius talpinus | reverse complement strand
GAGATCCACCTGCCTCTGCCTCCTGAGTGCTGGGATTAAAGGCGTGCACCACTGTTGCCTGATGAGGTCTAGTCAATTCTTATTTGGAAGAAAATGGCTTCTTTTTAATGACCACACAAACAGTAATATTATAACATCTGGATGGGGGTAACACAAGCAACACACCGACAACAAGGAGCCCCCGCAAACTCCATGTCATCTCATTGCAATTCTGCAACAGAACTGTAGTGAGATCACTACTTACACGGTCATTCTGCAGCAAGGATGCTGTGCCAGGAGAGTTAACTAGTGCATTTATGCCTTGTGCCTTAGCCCAATTATATTCTGATGCTTAAGTGGTCAAAAACCCATTTTTTTGTTTCTTCAACCTGAACTTCTTGACTGTGCAAATCTGTCTGTCAATCTGACCTGCTGCAGCACCTGAGTCTGATTCCACCACTCTGAGCACGCTCCCAGACTCTCACAGACACAGGGCCGCTAATCTGCTACAGCTGCTTCAGCTGCACAGCCTAGGTTCCTGAGGCTCACAGTGAGGGATGCCAGGCCTGGAGTGTTCAGCTTTACTTCCGCCAGGGAAGTCCCCAGGATGGTATGACCCAGGGAGTGCCTAACAAAGAGGCACAGCCCCACCAGCTGCGGCTATCTGGGCTGTCAGTGCTGGCTTGGGGAAACAGTAGCAGGTGAGCCCTTGTAGACCGTGGGGCTATTGCTAGTTGCTGAGCTCACCACACTTGGGTTCTTCTCTCATCCAATGCCTCTGGCTGCCTAGAGGACCACCATGCAGGAAGAGGATTCGGTTTCCATGTAGCATCCTGGGTATGAGGCAGCTCTATAGGTACCTCAACAACATTATTCTTATGGTCTACTCACTAGCAGAATATTGAATGCATATAAATACTAAACAGAACTATAAGGACTAAACACTTTAAAAATATGTTTGCTCTTGGTTCATAAGAAATACCCCTACCAGAGGCAATTTACCACTGGATAAATCATTATGTTACCTAATATGTAATAGGAAAGCCACTAGAACATTCTTCTCCAATTTCACATCAAATAATAGCTCATACTTGAGCCTTATTTAGAAAAAGCCACATTCACGACAATCAATCACAATTCTGAAAATCCAGTAAATGACTTAGAAATTCTAACATGACAAACAATTTCTGTCGCCTCCTATACAAAGCTGTCTTAGAATAAACAAAACATAAGCCCCAGTCACTTTATGTAGACTCAATATATTATTTTAAAAATTATAATGTACATGACATATATATGTAAATTTATTTTTATAAATACTAGGCAAGTGTCAATGACAATTATTATTTTGTAGCTATTATTGGTAATATAGTCCGCAGTCACCAGACTCTGGAAACCTTTATTCATTTTTATGGGGTGCCTATGAACTAATGTTGTGTGGGAGGGGTTGGCTTAGTGGCCTCAGGCTGTGAAAAGCCCAATATGTTGGCAACAGGATGACACTCAGTGTCCTTTAATTGGGAAGGGGTGAGGGCAACTGCAATTCTAGCTGTCTGAGAACTCAGACGACAGCAGGCTTGAGGGGGCAAAAACTAACGCTGGGAATAGGAGATGTACCCAAGCATAAAAGGGCACAGCTTCCCCTGGAGATGCTCAGCCGTCACTCAGGGATCTAAAGTCTGGGGTCCAGCCTCAGAACTGCCTCTCTGCCCAAGGATGTCTACGACCCAGGGGCAAGCAGCACACATTAACATCTCAGGTTAGCATGGATGGTTCTCCTCAAATATACTCACTTTTTGGGGTTCCTGGAGCCTAGAGTCCAGTACTGGGACAGAACACTCTTTTCTTGAGGTAGTAACTTCTTTGCCTGAAAGAACGAATGGTGCTCCACGCAGGATTTCCACAAGTTTTTGCAAGATCGGTAATTTAGCATGTTGAAGGCCACAATATGTTCCCTGGATTCAGCCTGTGAGGAAGAGCAGCAGAGATTTCATTGGAAAGGTACAGGAGGACTAAAATGTGCCAAGCTTGCAACCCGCACGGCTGAAGATGTGACAAAGGGAGGGAGCAGGCTTCAGACACCTCAGACACCCAGTGTCCCATGAGTATTTTAGAGCAGGATTGTCTCTACGGGTGTGATAATAAAAGTGACCCGAATTCCATGCCTTCTCACCATGTGTGGGCCTTCACAGACACCCTTGTTTCAAACCTGCTTCTAGTTCAAGAGGAAGCTTCCTTGGCACTACCATCTGATAAACTTGGGAACTCCACCTCTGAGCATCTTTCCTGAAGAAATACTCTTCCACCAAGCAGGTAGTAGAGACATTAGAAGCCTGGGGGTTCTCTGTTCCAGTGCTCATAGATAATAAGCAGTCCCATCCCTGGCTTTGCCTTCAGTCTACCTGCATTTGGGTTTTCTGACTCCACATGCATTTTGGTGCTTCGCTGACCCTCCTTACTCTAGGGGTGGGAGTCAGGGGGAGTCAGGCAACCGAGGTATTTAGTGCTCTGAGCTCTAGGGATCCCGTTTCTAAGGCCCCATTCACTGCATGGGGTCACTCTAAGGGCATATCATCTCTGAAATGTTAGGAAATGGACGCAGTGACAGCCAGTGACAACTATGCAGCATAACAAGACAGGGTGTGGTGTGGAAAGGGCAGGCGCCTCAGTTCAAATTCCAGCTCCTTCACTCCGAGGCTGTGGGAGCTCTGGCTTTCTTACTGAGTGCACTTCTGCTGTGGCTAAGCAAACAAACAGTGTTGTCTAGGATCCTACCGACTCCCCTTGTGAGACCCAGTCACAACTCTCATCCATGGAACACTTAAGAAAGGAACTGGCTGGGTGGATGCTTCCTGCTATGTGGCCCTGGGCTCTGCTAGGCGCTCAGGCTGGGCCCTTTTGTCTAATCCAAACGGCTCCCTGAGAAGTGGATACTACATGAACATCTAGAAGTAAGGTAATATGGGCTAGAGGAGGTGCCAGGGGAAGAGCCAGGATCTAGACCTAGAGTCTCTGACTCTAAAGCCAGTTCATTCTCCAACCAGAGGCGGACTGACTCACGGAGAGGACCACAGGGCTACAGCCTTTCCTTCCTAAGACACAGAAAGCCATCCCTGAGGGACTGGAGGAAGCCTTGACAAGGCAGCAAACACAGCAAGCACACAGCAAGCGTGGGCAGAACTCACCTGTTTTTGCCGCTGGTGTATGAAGAACTTTTTTCTTTTGAAAGAAATTTTGAGTATGTTCACCCTGTAAAAGGCCAAGCAAAACAAAAGCACACATAACACAAAAAATAGAACAAAATGCAAATCAAACAAAGACATCGGGGCTCAGCTGGGCTATAGTTGACCCCTCTTCTGTATGGGTCCTCTATTTTATGATCCGATGACCACAGGCTGCTGGGAGTGTGCCTCAGCTGAACTCATGGAGCGGACCGAGCTGGATCTCCATGGGGCCTCTGGACTGTGAGGCAGCTTTTAAATAACCAAGAGCGCGGGCCATGCGCACTCTTTGCTGTAAGTCTCTTTGTGGCACTGCAACCCTGCAGGAGCTGGTCCTACATGGGGGAAGACGGCTGAGGGCAGTGTGGAGCAGAGGGAGGACAGACCTGGGTTGTACCCCAGCTCTGTTACTTAACAGTCACGTGTGAAAGAATTTCGTTGCCATGTGCATGATACAGAATGAAAGCTACCAAGCACCAAGTATTTTCACATCGCAGGGCACCGCCACGGGCTTTAAAATACTGCCTCTATCGGGTCTTGCGACAGCCGCAAACAGTATTTATCCAGAAGAGGAAGCTGAGGTGCAGAGATGTCATTGCCTGGAGCCAGGCTCTGAGCTTGGGGATCAGACTCCAGAGCCTATAATTTTGGACCCTAGGGTATCTGCTGAGTGGTAACCTATCACACAGCCTTTCTCACCGTGGTCCTATGATAATTTAGACACAGTAAGCATGCCATGCTCTTAGATGATTCTTAATGTACCAGAGGCTCTCAGTGTTGGTACTTTTCATTAAGATGGTGAATGAGATCAGGGTGTGTGTGTGTGTGTGTGTGTGTGTGTGTGTGTGTGTGTTTATGTGGGTGCATATATGGAGGTCAGAAGTCTACCTAGGGTGTTCTCCCTCTACCTTATTCTCTGAGAGGGGGTCTCTCATTTGACCTGGAGCTTACCAACTACATGAGGCTAGGCTGGTTTACATGACCTCAGAGATTACCCTCTGACCCCCTAGTGGTGGAATTACAAATATGCACCAGCATGCTCAGTACATTAAAGAGATTAAATAGTACTCTTAAATAGATTGTATTCACTACAAGCTACTATAATCCACACAATGTTTGGGGGAAGTGAGGAACTCTATTATTCTCTAGGATCATATCAAGACCTTGATAAGAACATTCTAGAACAGAGAGGTTGAGCAAGTAAAGCAAAAGTTTATTCATGTGACATTTCCCCAGTGGATCAGCAACACACACACACAGCACACTTGCATTATATATTAAAAATGAACACCGAGTTTAAGTAACCTGCTGACGGATACTCTTATTTGATAAGTGACTTTTTGGAGTGACTGCAGGCTAGTCATGTAAGGACCAGAGGACTCTTAGGTCCAGTTCTTCTGAGGCACCCATCACGGTACATGTTATATCCTGAGGTGGGCAGGTCTCCTCCATACAGTTTGTGTTGAGGGGCGGGCACACATGAAAACTGATATTTCACAGGGGTCTGGAAAATAAACTCATTCGTTTTGGAGTTCCTAGCCTTGTCTTGCTGGGCACAGACTGCTTGTGTGCCAATGGCTTCAGATGGGGGTTCCCTGCTAGGCCTCCTGGTTCAGAGTGTTCTGCTTCAAAGCTTACAACTCCCTCATTGGCCGTTCTCCACTGGAGCGAATCTGAAGAATGCAGATGTGATTTCCAGGCTGAAGGCCCTACAGTGGGCTCCTTACTGCCTTCAGTCACAAGGAAAGATGCAATGTACTGAGTGTCTGGATGGACTAGGTCCTGTGCCAGGTCCCAGGACAGAAAGAACAAGACAGTGGGGTACCACAGTCTTAACATTTAATCTAACGAAGGAGACAGGTACCAAATGACGCACACAGCCATCTCCCTTTGATCGCTGCAGCGAGAGAATGTAGTTCTCATTAGAAAACTGAGGACTAAGTCTCCACTCCAGTGTCCTGTGAGGCTCTTGGTGTCCAGGTCACTCTCCAGCGGCTGGCTATGGCACAACATGCTCTAGCCTAACCCACCACCTACCTCACACTGGCCACTCTGTTCTCCCTTGTTTCCAGCAATATGCTCACTCTGTACCTTCTTTCTAGAACAAATCCCTGCAGTCAAAGCCTACCCCCTCTTTGGAGTCACTCTTGGAGGCTCTGGGCTCTTCTGTACGGTGAGCTGACTCTGCTCCCCTTCCTGCTTCTATCCATTATTTTGTCATAGGTTAAGCAACTGAAACAGCACTGGCCTCAGAGACAGGCTTTGACAGGAGCCGGTTTGAAGTCGAAGAGTCACCAAGAATTTCTGAGAGAGTATCTGAAGGACAGGAGGGGGTGCCAAGAGTCCCTGTCTGTCCTGACCCAAAGGCTTCTGTTTACAGACTTGCTTTCGGAAGCTCTTCGCTTCCTTATGGGATCCAAATCTACCTTTAAATGTGATGTCCAGACCCAGCTTAAGGAACTTTCATAGATCCAGCCACAGATGAGGCGAGACTCAGGTAGCTTCTGGCCTATGGCATTGGGGGACTGGAGACACTTAAAGAGAGAATCAGGACCATGCTTCCCTGCCTGGTCATTTGCTCTGAGAAGGCCAGAGAACTCAGCAGGCCACACCCCAGCTAGCCCAGCCTGCTGACAGTGAGGGGCTCAAGAGATCTTACCACCTGTCACACTGACTCCACGGCAAAACCAAACAAGATAGTGGCGTAGTTTTGTTGAAAATTAAATGCATTTAAAAGAAATCGTAAAAACAGTGTCTTTAAGTGTGTAGCCTGCACTTCCCCACAAATACAACGTTTAGTGGTAGAATTAGACAGGTCTTGGGGTGACAAACTGGATGGGAATTTCAACTGCACCGCTATTAGCAGCGCGAGTCTGACAGTTCTTACAAACTTCCTTGTCCTTCCTACAGCTTTCTCTGCTAAGAAACCAGGAATAAGAATGACTTACTCAATGTTTAAGTGGGATAAATAAAATACATAGTAACAAGACTTGGATACAGACAACATTCAATAATATGACAGCTGCGATCACAGTTAATACCCCTATAATTTTATTTATAGGTTCCCCCACTGTCATAAATAATGCTGTGATGAACACCTTTGACTCTGTTTGTGAAGTTCGAGGAACAGGTATAAACCTAAGTGTATCTGGCATGCCACACCTCTGCCACCCCAATCTCCTTTCCTCTGAGTTTCTGTGTGGCCACTTTACCGTGCACGCTAGTATTCTCCTAGCTCCCATGGCCTGCCGCATCCGCTCTCCTCATCCCGCCCCACCCCTGCCCACATCCGTTCGTGCTGTCGTTTATAAAAATGCATTATTTGGGAGGTGCAATACTTCTCTGAAGAAGCTCCCTTGCCTGGTACAGTCAACTCAAACTCATTTTGAAAAATCAATTCCTTTCTCCCCTTCTCCACCTCTGCTCTGGTTTTCTATGGTTTCAATTGCCTGGAGTCCACCACAATTTGAAAGTACTACTGCCTTGACTCTTTCAAGAGAGAGAGGCCATACACACACAATTTTCATTACAGTATACTGTGATAACTGCTTGACTTTATTATGCATTGTTTGAAATCTTTTAGTGGAATTAATTCATAGATTAAACTTTACCACAGCTATGTAAGCAAAGGGGGGAAACCCACATACATATAAGGCTTGTATTATTTGCAGGCTCATGGCTGTCAGAATCTAGGACTGATTCTACACACAAACAAGGGGGTGGAAAGATTGCTCAACTCCAAGACCTGCCTGTGCCATTTATCCACCAACTACCCCAACCACAGGACGACTAGCAAAGAGAAGTTAATGAAAACCAAAGTTTACTTTCCCAAGTGCCAAATCCAGATCAAGTTTGGTTTGATTTCAGTTTGCGTTCAGAGTTTACAACTTGGGTGGGGTGGGGGTGGGGCTAAACTTCTTCAGAGATCAAAAGTTTAAGATTAGATCCAGCATTACTTTTCCTCGGCATATTTTTAAAGCATGACTCAGACAATTCCAAGCATTTGCACTCACCAAGGGTAGAAACTCGTACAAATGTATTTTCGGTACACTGCAATGCCCGCAGAAGCAATTCCGATCATTAGATCTAAATTGTGCAGATCCTGGGGTGGGGGGAGGGAAGGAAGAGTCCAGGTTCACAGTGTGTTACAGCCATGCTCATCCTCCGCTAACTTTAAAGCACCCACGCTTTTATAAATAGTAGCATGCATCCACTCAAGAGGGGGAAACGCCACTGAACACAGGGAAAAGCCCCACTTAGCAGCCACTTAAGAGTCAAGCACTTGATGCCCAGTTCTTCTAAAGTGAACTCACACACACACGCGTGTACACATGCACACACATGCACACACACACGCACAGAGCATGTCATGATACCTCGTTTAGGAATTTACCAGGCAAGAATATTCACTCCACAGAACCAAATATAAAAACACTCTTTAATTTTCAACCATCAGTGTTTGGGAGCCACATGAGACTCAAACAGGCTTCTTCTCCATACAACGCCATACAAATCTCAACTTCAATTACTAAAGAAGCTTTAGCCATTATTAAATAATAAAGAAACATCACACCTGTAGACATGACTCTAAATCCAATTAAGAAAGAAATGTTGCTTATGACTCCAACGTAACCACACTGGTTAAGGGCTTGTGTGTTTGGCACAGCCATATATCATACAGAAGCAGAAGGAAAACACAGAGAATTAAAGCTGTTTTAAATCCACTTGAGTACAAACAAGTAACATTCAAAGGGACAAGGGTTCTTTCCTTGAGTCACACATGTCTCTGTTGCCAATCAGATGGCATAACTAGAAACACAGGGCAGAGACAGTCACAAGTGAGTGTGAACCTTTGGCCTGCCACTGGTAGCCTATGTCGCTGGGGGTTCAGGAGAGCCTGCATTTTCCTTTTTGCACCTTAAAGGTTTATATCAGGCTGAGAGCAGAGAAAATAACCAAGGAACCGAGAGCAGGGCTGTACATATGACGCTTTAGATGGAGAACCAGCACACAGCAGGTGCAACAAGTCATTTTCTCTTGGGGTGGAGCCATCATTTATGAGCAACAAAGGAACAAAGGTGGGTACAGAAACTGGACAAGGAAATGGTGCCGATACAGAGGAAGTCCTGAGTACTCGCGGTAGGCACCAGGCTAAAATCACACACGGAAGCAAAGCCAGAATGGCGTGGGGAAGAACAAGGCTGTGGCAAGCCTGACGCTCACTGATAGGCAAGGGTGGGGAAGGTGAAGACTAAATCTGGCAGTAGAAAGCCATTCCTACTCTGCTATTGAAGAAGGTTTTCCAAAACATTCTATCAAAGAAAAAAAATACTTGCAAAAGGGCATAAAACTTACCAGTTACATCCCAAAGCCGTCACTGTATAAGAGTCAAAATATATTTCCCTACCATTTATGAACCATGTTAAACCCTGTCTAATGGAGAACTCTTGGGACAGAAGTGAAACAAAGAAGTCAAGTGTTTCTGGAAGCTTCAAACACAATGCGTAGCTTTTTAAACAGGCAAAAGAAGCTTGGATCATTTACTCAACTTTCACAGGCTTTAGTTCTCTCACCTGTGGAGATGCTAAGAACACCAATTAGCAAGGTTTCTGCCAAAGAGCTACCCAAAGGGTCACCTATGAAAACACCTGGAACAAAGACTAGCCCGCAGCTGGTGCTTAATTAATACTGTGTGCGTGTGTGCAGGGGCACATGTGTGTGCACATGAGTATTTGTATGTATGGAGGCCAGGACAACCCTGGGTATCATTCCTTAAGAGTTATAGACCTTGGTCTTGGAGACAGGCCTGGAGCGCATCAGGAAGGTAGCAGAGCTAGCCATGGTGGCCCAGGGGTCCTCCTGTCTCCGCCTCCCCATCTCGGCCTCTCTAGTGCTGGGATGTCAAGTACAGATCACCTAGTCTAGCTTTTTACTTGGGTTCTGAGCTCAGACTCAGTTCTTTGTGCCTTTGTAACAAGAATTTGATGGAGTGAGCAATCTCCCCAGCCCAATACTTGCTTCATGGTGGGTATGATGTGGGCCAATGACAGGCAGAAATGTTAATGTGTCAGCACTAAAATGTTTGCATGATTAGCCAGTGTGGCGGTTTGAATCTGGAACTATTTGGACCAAGCTGGCTTTGAACTGACAGAGATCCTCCTACCTCTGTATCCCTCGTGCTGGGATTAAAGGAATGCTCTACCATGCCTGATCCAGGTCTATATATTTAAGTGCCTGGTGCCCAGTTGGTAGACCTGTTTCAGAAGGATTAGGAGGCAGGGCCTTGTTGGAGGAGGCATGTCACTGGAGGCAGGGTTTAATGTTTCAAAAGACCTGTGCCACTCCCAGACAGCACTCACACCCTGCCTGCCTGCTGCTATGCTCCCTACCGGTCTCAAACCCTCTGGAACCATGAGCTCCAATAAATGCTTTCTTTCCTAGGTTGCCTTGGTCATAGTGTCTCTTCAGAGCAATAGAAAAACTACTAAGACATCCAGTGCTGAGACCATGTCCTGACCACGACAACAGTACTGAGTGATCTCTCTATAGCCAGAGACTCAGTCTCTCACTTCTAGAGCGGAAAAGTGACAATCACCAAGGTAATGTAATTATTGGAAGAAATCATCTACCCGGACACAGAAATGTGCTCAGTAGATGACATCTATGGTCGATTCTATTAAACTAATCCCCATGTAAAACATTTACCAATCTCGCCATCATGCCCCCATATTTCTTCTAAAAAATTAATAAGCTTGAATAGGGCTGGGGAGATAGCTCAGTCAGCAACTACCCGCTGTGCAGGCATGAGGACCCGAGCTCCAATCCCCAGCACCCAGGCATGGTTGTACATGACTGTACTCCCAGCACTGGGAAGAAGAGACAGGTGTGGATCCCTGGAGCTCATGGAGCCACCAGCCAGTGAGTATCAGATTCAGTGATAGGCGCTGCTTCAAAAGATAAAGGTGGAGCGTGACTAAGAAGACCCTGAACATCAACCTCTAGCCTTCACAGGCATGCCTGCACCTCACATCTAGCTATACCCACATACATACATACACATACGCACACACAGAAGCATGCATACACATACACTACATACATCATACACAGATGCACACACATTACTGTATTTGAGTAAGCAGCTCTAATCTGAGTAATACTTGAGTTGTAGTAGAAACTACAAAGTTCATTAAATTGCTACTTAAAATGGATTTATATAATCACACAAAAATAGAAAGGGGGCCATTTGTGGGGGAAAGGGGATGAAGGGGGAGGAGAGACAAGAAAGGGTGATGATGGGTTGAGTATGAGCAAAATACAATAATATGCAACATAGAAATGTCATTAACCCCCCCCATTTTGAGATGGGGGCCCAGGTTGGCCTCAATCTCAGTACATAGCTGAGGATGACCTTGAACTTTGGATCCTCTTGCATCTTCCTCCTGAGTGCTGTAATCACAGATGTATACCAGCACGCCCAGCTTATATGGCACTGGGAATCAAACCCAGGGCCTCATGAATGCCAGAGAAGCACTCTACCAACCAAGAGACAGCCTGAGCCCTTAAATTCATCATTTTATATGCTTACTAAAAAAATTTAGAACACAGGAAAATGGATTTTACCCATTTAGCCATAATATCAAATAGTCTTTGAAAGCTTCTAAATCTCCTGTGCCTTGATCCTTCAAGTGTGAAAAAGCAATTGACTGAATGACCAAGAAGACTCGGATAAACCAATAAGTACTCAATAAGCTTTCCAAGTATCTCTCTCTCTAAATATTTTTTTAGATTTGTGCTATTTATTATTTCGTGTGCATGAGCATTTTGCCTGCATGTATGCCTGTGCACCACATGCATGCCTGGTTCCCAAGGAGGTTGTGAGCCTCCCTGGGGGTTCTGAGAATCAAATCCAGGTCCTCTGCAAGAACAAGCACACTGAGCCACACTGAAGCCTACTCTCCGGCCTCCCACCAGCTTTTCAAAGGTCTTGCTTGTTACAATGGGAGACAAACAACTCTCCCCAAGGAAGTCTGTGAACTTGCATAATTAGAAATAAACAATAGTTTCTGAGCTAAAGGATACATACTCTGCCTCCATGAAGCTCCACGCCGTAGAAGTCAAGGGTCCGAGCTATGTTGATGTAGCAAGATTCTGCTTCAGACTGCTTTAGTCCACTGCAAGAGAAAAGAGAAACTGCAAAACTCACTCAGTAAGTGGAGAACATTAACTTGAGCTTTTAAAAACTAAAAGTTTCTGGAAAACGCAATAGTCCTCCATAATAGTTATTAAAGGCTACTAAATGCCTTGGGCTAGTACTCCAAAGCACTCTAACCTAATTCTACTGAAGCAGGTTTTTCTTCTTGTCCATGGACCCTGACTTCCTCTGGACCCCTTGGATTTTACTAAGAAACATGCCCCACTTAATGGGCTCTCAAAGAGGTCTTCAGACAGTGACAACTATCTGTCGCCTTTCAAAATGCCTGCCTACATTGCTCCAAGTTGTTCAATTAATAGGTAATCTTTCATCTTTTTGCCTGTCTATTCTCTCAACGGTGGCCTCAAGCTTCAAACACCAGTGACCCTGTGCTATTTTCAGATGCTGACTTCTGTCCCAGGAGCAATTCCGGGAGAGAGGACTGGCAACGTCCTCTAAGAAGGTACGCTGGTAGCTTGCCCTTTGTTTTTATGGCCTTCCCAAGAAATGAGATGTCTCTGGAGAGCTGGCCTGGGTCGGCGTGGTCCTCATTTAATGGGGACAGAGCAGCTGCCACAGGAGCTTTGAGTCACATGAGGCGTGGGAAGAGGGGACTGGAAGTGAGAAGTATTAGAGTCAAAGCCTGTCCCTAGGCGACTCCCTGTGCGGAGGAAAAGCAGTCTGACTCCAGGACCACCCACCCTGTCAGCTCTCCTGTCTGTCCACTCAACACCTGAGGGAATGGCCTGTTTTATTTTTTTTTATTATGTATACAACATTCTGTCTGTGTGTATGA
>LOJH01003496.1:6666-19622 GCA_001685095.1 Ellobius talpinus | reverse complement strand
GGAAGAGCAGGCAATGCTCTTAACCTCTGAGCCATCTCTCCAGCCCTGGCCTGTTTTATTAAACGAGGTAAATGGCTAAAAGGTATATGTGGTTCAATCAGCTTGTAGGCCAATCAATCAGATTGAAAACAGGCATTTCCTTGAGGCATTAGCCAATACCTATGACATCTTGAAGGGGGAATGTGCCGGCTATCACCCTCAATTTCTATTGCATTCTTATGCTTCACAAAACCTCAAGGGATGCTAAATATATATTTGCCACCATCCCAGTTTAAAGGCTGAAAGGAAGAAAGAAAACCACAGGAAGCCAAGGGGCCATCAAACACACAAGGTGATACAGTATCTGTGAATACCCAGTCTGTGTTCCAACATCCCCCTCACCCCAACCCCGCACCTGTGCTGCTCATGGAGCGACTCCACCTTGCTTAAAAAGTCATCATTTTGATCTGGTATGAACTGGCTGTCGGCGAGATAGCCTGGATGGTGTATGGAAGGATTAAAGTCTCCAAAATGAGCTATTAAGATACAATGGGGAGGGGGGGAAAGTCATAATTAGTCTTGCTTCTTCCGTATGGCCTACATCAACAAGCATCGATAACATCGCAAGAAATACCTTCCACGGGAACAGTTCTGATAAGCTCTGAGCCATGTAAACCAGTGCCTCATTAGTTTCCAATTCCACACTTCTAATCTGAACCTCTCCTTAGGGCTAAATTCCATGTAAGTGCAAGGGTGGCAGGTGAGGGGCGGAGGCGGTGACGTTCACAATAATGTGCTTAAAAAGATACCGCCAGGATGCTCTTACAGGGCACCCAGTGAGAAAGCATTAATATATCTTCATTGGAGTTCACAATAAAGACAAAGAAACTGAGACTCAGGGAAAAGGGACTCAGCCCTGATACGGGCTATTTTCAGCAGAGTAAAGACCTAGGTGACAATGGCCTAGGTTGACACCCTACGTTCCCTGCCTGTCCATCCAGTGAGCTGCTGAGTCTTCTCTTGACTTCCGGAAAGGCAAACCAAGTGCTGCAACTGCTTTTCCCAAGCCCAAGGCAGAAACCGCTCCACATTTCCTGTTGGATTCATTAGCCCACGGAGAACCTTCGGAATCATTTTTTTTTTGCTCATCCATCCTGTTAATTAGTTGTCCCAACCCAACTTCCATGCGACAGGAATAAAGTATAAGCTTCTTGCTTTAGCAAAGTCACTGACGAACATCTGGATCTCAGCATAAGACCAGCGAGCCTTCCTGCGCAGAGCTCGGGGATAACCACTAGGGGGAAACGTTAGCAGCCACATCATACATAATTTGCAAAAGCCTGGGGAGCTGGGTATGGGGGCTGCAAAGGAAGTCAATGACATCACCTCACTGGAGGTCTTGAGCAAATGTCCCTTACACCTCCAAAAAACATGGGTAATGCTTTATGCCTATTAAACAGATAAGAAGAAAAGGCAGATCTACATCCCTAGACTCCCACCACAGGGGCCTGTCTTATCTATTTGCTGAACACATGCCCCAAACTTGAGATCTCAGGTACCCATGCTTCAAATGATCGATCTGGCCCGACGGGCAAGTCCTCCACCTGTTATTCTTCTCTCTCTAACTTGATCTCCGAGCCTCTTCTTGGGGCTCATTCCTCCTATACTTTTCTAGACTCCCTTCCCCTCCCCAAGCAGGGTAGGGCTCACACTCTGTGCTTTTCCTTAGAGCAGGATGCAGAGCCCTTAGGGAGAGAAGTGAGCTTCTTTCATCTTGAGGCTGATCCAGAGCCTGCTCCTGGCAGACTCAGAAAACATGGAAAAACTAGACTTCCCAAACCTTTACTTGCGCCTCGCAAGCTCTTGACTAGCTAGCAGCAATGTTCAGCCACTGTGCATAAAGTATTTTGTCTCTTAAATGCTATACTTTCTAATCTAATAAGAAAATGTGTTTCAGTTAGCAGATCACAGACAGGACTTAAATAACAGACACTCATCTTCAAACAACCTGCAAAATGTATCAGACAAAATGTGGTTAGTATACCATCTGGGTTGCTAATTTTAAGTCTAAGAATTAGTCCTATAAGAAATGTATACATAAGCCGGGTGGTGGTGGCGCACACCTTTAATCCCAGCATTCGGGAGGCAGAGGCAGACGGATCTCTGTAAATTTGAGGCCAGCCTGGTCTACAGAGATAGTTCCAGGACAGCTAGGGCTACACAGTGAAACCCTGTCTTGAAAATCAAAATAAAAACAAAAACAGAAAGAAATGTATGCAGAGCATGCAAATGCGTGTATATTTATATGTCATGGCTATAGGACTATAAAGAGGTTAAACCCCAAACTGTCTGTCTGACAACCCATGATTTGTTTAATCATGGCAAAGTTTTCTACCTTAGTCAGCTTATACCTTTTAGGCTTAACGATTTTTTTACAACATTATTTGTTTAATGCAAAGTATCATTTTATTCTTGCTGTTGTTTTTTTAAGACAGGGTTTCTCTGTGTAGCCCTGGCTGTCCTGAATCTCACTCTGCAGACCAGGCTGGCCTCGAACTCAGAAACCTGCCTGCCTCTGCCTAAGAGTAAAGGCCTGCGCCCACACTGCCAGGCCTCTAATGACTTTCTGTAGCCACCGTTCTATCCACCTCCCACAGTGGGAAGCCTGACAGCAGAAGCGGGCAACAGAATGTCTTAAACATAGGTCTTTGATTTTTCTCTGATTATAGCTATTGTCTATCATGGGTGACTTTTAAATTTAATTTTTATTTCCATGGTGTGTAGGGAGGTCAGATGCCAGCTTTCAGGAGTCAGGAAACTCCTTCCAGTGTGGGTTCCTGACTGAATTCAGGTCATCAGGCTTGGCCACAAGCACTGTTATACAAGGAGTTATCTTGCCCACCCTACAGACAACACGGTTTTCTTCTGGACTGACAGGAAGAGACACCACGAGTTAAAACTATACAAAGAGTTCTTCCTACAGGGGTGAGTGTTCTCCTCCCTACCACCTTCCAAAGTAGAACAGACATTTCTAGTCCTGTTCGAAGACCAGAAGGTCAGGTCACACAGATAAAAGCCAAGACCCAGGCAACACGGCTTCCATCCCTACCTATTCTCACTGACTGGGTCAGTGTTGGTTCGGTTGTGAGGAAGCTTTTGGCTATGGGCCACCTTGAACTGCATCCATTATTTAATCTGAAGCAGCCATATTGCCAAGATGCCACAGGCACCAGCATCACCTTCATTTACTGGTGGGAAGCCAGAGGTTCAACGACAAATGGATAGCACAATTCTCTCCTTCTTCAAGTTCTTGCCCTTCAGCCCTGAACCGCTAGCGGTGAACATCCACCTTGTCTTCAATGTGAGAAAGTCAAGTCCCTGCCTCTGTCACTGGTCAGTCCAGAAGAAATGGGAGCCATAAATCTAGAGACTGATGAAAACACGCTGACTCTGGCCATGTGTTCAGAAAACACACTGTTCTCTGGGCATGACATGGCCAGCGCCATCTTAATCACAGCAGCCGTGATTACTGTCTCGGGAGCCTCACAAGACAGTACCTATTAACTCCTAGAAGGAGTGAGGGTCGTTAGACTGTCACTTGAGATTCTGTCACTCTTCCTGCCTACTACCAACTACAATCAATCCTGCCCCAGCTCTTCCTGGTCTCAGAGGGTGCTGAGGTACACAGGTGGATGCTAACTGAAGGGGTAGCTCTGTTCATACAGCTTTTGGGGAGGCCATCATCCATGTCGGGTGGAATTTGGTGAAGCAGCTCTTTTTAAAGTCAGCCATGCTCCTTTAAAGTATAAACCCAGTGGTTAATTAAACTGGATTTGGACGGAATAGTTTCTTTGGTCTGTGGTTGGTGCCCTATCTGTTGGCTCATGGCTTCCCAGGAAAAGTGACACACTGTGCCATTCCCCATGTGGGTGCCACAAGCTGGTCTGCCCCAGAGGTGACGCAGGAAGAGAGTAACCTCTTTTGAGTTTCTCATCCTGAGAAGAGGAGGCGGGTGAGATGGGGCTGATGCTGGGTGCCCGTCTGGCTAGGAGGCTAGCTGAATGCTCAACATCATGAGGTCAACCCCAGTATCCTCTTTCTCCCACTCCCTGGTTCCATGCAGAAAGCAAGTGAACTGCGGCTTCACCAGCAATGTTCTTCACCTCTCTGGTTGCTAAGGGAGGACGTGCACCTGGGACCTCCTCAGCAGCCTTTTTCCTTACTCTCTTTTTTGCCGTGATGTTTCTGAGGCCACAGAAAGATGGGTAATTCGGTCTGCACCTGCTCGGAGACCTGATCAGAAAGACCTAAGGTGCTTTCTTAGCCACCTGCCATGTCGGCTGAGACCTCTGGAAAAGGCAGAGGAGACAGACACTCCAGTCTTAGGCTGCTACACAGATCAATACAAGTCACATGGTGCTCTATGCTGGCACCACAAAGCAAACAAAAGGCAAAGTGGCTTTTCACTTGTCGTGGGATCTGACACCGAATATGATTAACTTTTAATGACAGAAGGAAGAGATTTCTTCGGTAGCTTAAATCAGCCTTAGAGGAAAACTTTATCTGGATTTTCTATCCACAGTGGTACCCGTAATCATGTGTGGCTTGTTCAATTGGAAAAGTATGGAAATTGCAAAACCAAGATGGGATTTCAAAGATTTAATTAAAAAAAAGAAAGAAAAGAAAAGGAAAAAACCCTCAAAAATAGCTCATTCATTTTTATGCTGATTATATATTAAAATATTTAAATGGGCTAGATAAAACATTCAAATTATTTTCTTCATACATATTTTTTAAGGCTAGCCTCAAGTCATCCAGGCTGGCCTGGAACTCACCATGGAGCCAAGGATAACTTTGAACTTGTGATCTTCCTGCTTCTGAATGGTCACAGACCAGAACATAACCCATTGGCTACACTGACGCTCTGAATATAAATTCATAAGATCTCAGCAGCACTTTAGATGGGCATCAAGCAAGCAGCAGGGGTGCCTTCCAGCAAATTCCGTAACCCAGCTGGGTCTCAGTTTCCATGTTCGGAGGGGGCAGGAGATAAATATTGTTCCACAGGGGTTTGTATGGAGAACAGATCCAAATACCTGGGCAGAGGCTTTGGAAAAAGCCGGGTGTAGCTGTCTGCCGTTTCATAGCTCCCTGGGGGGAATATAGGTGCCACACCGCTCCTTCCCCCGACACTACTGTCCATTTGATATCCCCAAGTAAGAGGAGAGTGTGGGCCAAGTTAAAAGTTTTACTCTCAGGACAGCACGAGGCGCTCCATCCCAGGACCCTGGGGAAGAGACTACCTCAAAGAGAGCAGCTGGGGGCTTCCTCAATATGCTAGTTGGAACAAGATGGCCACCACCTAGTCAGTCTTCCTCAACTTACATTGTACGGCATAGGAGGCTAGAACCACGGCTGAGTTGAGAGGGCATGTCAACCTGTCAGGAGAGACGAGGATGAGGTGAGACAGAAGAACTATGGACACGCATAAATCACAGACAGCCGGTGGCTTTCTTTGCTCCCTTAACTGGCTCCCTTAACTGTTAATAAGCAACGTGAATCTTAAAGGCAACTGCAATACAAACTGTTCTCAAATGGCACAGGGAATACTTTGGAGAGTTTTTTGATAAAACAAAACAAAACAAAACATAACTTTTGATTTAAAATTATAACCATCACAAAGGCCAGGACGCTGACGGTCTGAGGTTGGGTGGCATGCTCATATTGCAAGAGGGAAAGGGAGAGAATGGAACCTAAGGTGTGAACAGCCTTCCACTCTTTCTAATAAAGAGACTCGCTGGGCTCTGACTACCTCTTACAGGACTCTTGGATACCTCTGTCCTGGAATGGTGACACCTTTTAAAATGGAAAAAAATAAAAGGAGGAAGAAAGGTATTTTATGTTTTAACAATTGCAATTACTTAATTCACTAACTTCTGATGATTCCTCAACCCATGGACCTTGCTGAGGTTTTCAGGACTCAACCATTTGCCTGTCTCTCTGTCTTCTGTCACCCACTAGGAATCCAGGCCTGGCCTAGAGTTGTTCTTATTTCCAGTTAACCTTGCTGCCCTCCCCCAGATGCCTGTTCTCAGCGACATCACCTGTCTTTGTTCTTTTTTTTTTCTCTTCTCCATTCAAATCTGACTTTGTGGTCTGCTCAAGAGCTCAGCCACCAGACCTGGAGCAAGGGCCCCTGCTGGGCGGAAGAACAGGCTGGGAAAAGCATCCTTACCAGCAACACTGGCAGACAATGAGATTTTAAAAGCATCTTCCAGCCCGGTGGCAAGCAGAGATCATGTAGTTTCCATGGCAGCCTATGAAGTTCCCACGTGTGAGTCATCACTTGCCTGTCTAATGGGGTGGCCCCCAGCAGTCTCCCTTTCTGTCTACTGTACTCCTGCAGGTTCTTGAGGTATATACAAAGGTTGCATCCCCTATCCGAAGGCCCCCTGATCCATGAGTAAAGTAATTCTGTGTGTTCCAGCGGAAACTTGTGTCTTTCTGGGTCTGTGCGTGGATCCTAGGGCTGCTCATTATCTACCCATTTTGAGTCACAGCATCTTCAGGAGAGCGGGGAGACAGGTATGTGACAAGCACAAGGGGCCACTCTCCTAAGATGAGCTCCGCTTACTGTCTAGCAAATGCTAGAAGATGGACAGCTGAATGGAGGTTGGGGGGGCAGCCAAGAAACAAGCTACGGAGGCTGAGACTAAATGGAAAGAACCTACAGAGACTGAAGGGAAAAAAAATTCCAAAGAATGGTTGGTGTTCAAATACATAGTCTCGAACAGTGACATCCTGTATTCTCCTCCCAGGGTTCCATCTACTCCCATGCAGATTTCTTTCTCTGGGGTTCAGGCCTCCGTGTGTCAAATAAAGGGACCGTCCTGGATGACCCATCTCTGCAGAGAAGAGATGGTCCTACAGTACCGGTTACCAGTGACTAGTCAAACAAGTCAGAAAAGTTGATATCTCAAGGCAAATGCTAATGGAACCACAATATCCTTGGCCACAGATGGCCTAATACACACCTGAGATGAGCCTGAGAGGCCACCTGGGGACCTGACAAGGCACTACGGGGCCCTACTTTAGGGTGTAGATGCCTCCCAACTCATCTGGAAGCTCCAAGGAGCATCTTGTTTGGGAAAGCAAAAAGGAGGACAATGTAGGCCCAGCATTCTGAGTATGGGAAGGTTGAAGGGGAGGCCCTGGCCAGGTGGCCAGCACAAGCTGGAAACTGCCACATAAAACAGGCACTAGGACAGTATTTATGGAAAAACAAGGTGTCTGAACATAAAGGAGCCATGGAACAGGTTTCCATGCCTGCAAAGAACAGCCCAAGAGGGAGAGCCAGGCATGTTCTGAAGCGTAATGAGGCTGACTCACAATGCAAAAGAGGAGTCCCCAGCCCTGGTGCACAGCTTGTGCTGGGTGGAGAAGGGATGCACATTGGGGAAAAGAAACAGAGAGTTCATGATGCTCCTGTGGGGTGGGCTGTGATCACTAAAGAGTCAAGGGTTCTGCTAGCCCCTCACGGAGGCTCCTGTCTCTGACCTGCAGGACTGGAGCAGAGGGAAGCGCTGGTCTCTTTCAGCCTCTCTGTGTGCACACAGACACCATGCCTGATGTATCGGCCCTCTGCTTTAAGACCTTGCAGCTGCTCTCTTCTGTCTGGTGGACTGAGATACCCGCCTCCACTGGGTATGAAAAGCCCTCTCTCTGTTTTCCTCCAAGTCAACCACATATGGCTTCCAGCTGGAATGGGGGATGGGAGAGCCTTCTTGCTGTCCAGGGGAATCCAATTCTTATTTTCTCCACCAACCCTAAATTTGGCTTATACCCAGCAACCCACAGCGAGTTTTCTAGGCCACAGTAGCAACAGAGCTCCTGAAATCCTTGGCCAACTGTGATCCCCGCTACCCACACTGGTCTCACTGGCCTCATGGGCTCCTGTCTCATGTCACCAGTCACAACTGCCAGCCTCCTTGTGGTGCAGCAGGCCGGTGGCTTCTGAGGACCCTCGGAAGTAGAACTAGAGTCCCAGGGAGAAGTGGGGGGAGTAGAGTGGAAGTAGATGGGGCTCTTTTTCTGCTGTGGATTTTTTCATAAGGCAAGAAAATGCTAAGGCGCCAGCAGGTGAGAGGGTTCAGTAGGCAAGGGCACTTGCTGCATAGGCCTGGTAACCCAAGTTCAATCCCCTGAGCCCTAGTAGAGATGGAAAGAAAGAACCAACTCCACATATATACAATGATGCATATATGCACACACAGGCATATGTACACATGCACATTCATCATGCATATATGCACACAGGCATATGCACACATGCGCATTCATTCATCATGCATATACGCACACATGCACATTCATTCATCATGCATATATGCGCACACAGGCATATGTACACGCACACATTCATTCATCATGCATATATGCGCACACAAGCATATGAACACGCACACATTCATTCATCAGGAATATATGCACATACACATTCATTCATCATGCATACATGCACATATGCACACAGGCATATGCACATACACATTCATCATGCATAAAATCACACACAGGCATATGCACACACACATTCATTCTATCTCTAACAATAATAATTAAAATATCTTTAAAAAGAAAGAAAGTACTAAGGATTTGGAAGACGGGGTTCTGTGGGCTTGGGATTTTAATTGTGTTTCCAGCCACTCGCAGCTACCTTCCAAGTGAGGCGGCCTGGATATACCCAGAGTCCTGACTCACAAGCAGATGCTCACATCTGAACACAATTCCTTCCAGAGAGAAGAGGAATCACCCAGAAGTACCACGGGCTCAGAAGCACCTGT
Organism: Ellobius talpinus; assembly: GCA_001685095.1. Lineage (NCBI taxonomy): Eukaryota > Metazoa > Chordata > Mammalia > Rodentia > Cricetidae > Ellobius > Ellobius talpinus. The sequence continues at coordinate 10,800 of LOJH01003496.1, read as the reverse complement.
AACTTGCACCTATCTGCTACCTTAACTAAGGCCCATTTCACATCCAGGGTCTTTCCTTCCCCTTTAAAATCCCCAGGTCTCTACCAGAAAGATCCCTGGATCTTTTGTAATAAGAACAGTATGGAACAAAGTTCTCGACTGCTAGCCTCTGTAAACCAAGGCGGAGTTGAAAACAGCCCAACATACAGGCTTTGTTTAAACTGAATTCTGCTGCCAGGAATGAGTGCTCATTAGATTAAAACCAGGAATCTGGCTAGCCTGACAGGAAAAGAAAAATACGAAATTCTCATTACCTTCCTTCGCAAACATCCATCTTCAGTTGTAAGAAATACAGATGCCTGGGAAACAATGGTGTTTGTTAGCGAGTGCTCAGCGTGCAATAAGCAAGCAGCAACAACAAAAACGCACATTTAAAAGACGGAATATACATACGCAAATACCATTTTACCTGTTTAAAAACCTGCCTAGGTGCCCTGTGCTAGGGCGGGCTGAAGGGATGGACGGGGTAGGAGTCAAGGGTGCCCCACTTGCTGCATGAGCCTTCTTAACAAGGCATGGGGACCCCCAGCATTCTGTACAAGCTGCCCCACACACTCACAGGTCACTGCTCTAAACACCGAATGGGCATGTCTACCCCCCTTCCCCCCTTCCCCCCTTCCCCTGTGTGAAACTAAGAAGGTGGGCCTGTGAAGATCACATCTTGGCTGTGGTGCAACATCCAGCTAGGCTTCTTCCTGTAGCCTAGGAACTACGGGTGCTGGAGCAAAAATATTGGTAGCCTTGTTGCCAGGACCCAAAAGTGGCAGAATCAGTTTTAAAAGCCCAGAGCTCTTCTGGGGGCACACTGTTCCAGGCCCCTCAGCCCTGCAGGCTGCATCTTTGCCCTGAGGCAGATAGGGGGTAAGAAAGGAGGCCAACATCAACAGCCCTGGCAAGGCCAGGAAGCACTGTGGAGGTATTTATATTTAGGGACGCGGCATACATGTGACGCTTGGCTCCTCTCTCCCACTCTTTTTTAAAACCCAGATTCAAGCGGGATTGACATTCCAGGGTCTAGCCAAAGGTGACAAAAGGAAAACCTCTTGAAAGCTAATACAGAGAAGTGCAGAAGCACGGGGGGGGGCGGGGGGGGCGGCGGCGCAGGAAGAAAGATCAGGCTGGCAATTTAAACAAACCAGGCTCATATTCCTGGGGTTGAGAAAGGTCAGGGAGCTGGCTGTTTTGAGACCTGGATGCTTCAGACAGTACTGCAACCTCCTATCTGCAGCCTGGGGCTGGTGCCTGGTGCTCTGTGGCTTTCTTCCTCATTTCTGCTCCCAGTCAATCTGTGAGGCTGTAACACCATCTCTGTTTAACTTCTTAAAACGTTATGATAAAGAACTTGCAATAAAAAAATCATACTACAAAATTAAGCAGACCTAAAGGCTATATGAATGAACTCTCTACAGTCAAAATTGCCAGTCTGGGGGAATGGATGCTCAGAGAGGTTTTATGGATTAGCTTTGCTTTCCTTTAACCTGGACATACATGCTCCGAGAACAATCTCTGTGTGCTACATACAAGTCATTGCCATGTCTTAATAGGATCTATTATCGACACTCTGTATTGTGTTGAACCTTGGGCACCGTTAGACAGTATTAGTCACATAGGCATAGGAGTGGTTCACCTTTCTGTCAACTTTACTGCATTTAGAAATCACCATGGAAACACACCTCTGGGTGTATCTGACGGCGTTTCCAGAAGTTTTAACTGATGATGGAAGACCCACCCTGAATCTGGTGACGAATAACTGGTGAATGACTCACGGACTGAGGTCCCAGACCGAATAAAAGAGAAAGTGAGCCAAACACTAGTATTCACCTGTACTTCCTGACTGTGGGTACCATGTGATCAGCTGCCTCCCACTCCCATCACCATGCCTTCTACCGAGAGGGACTGGGGCCTCTAGAGCTGTGAGCCTAAACAAACCCTCTTCCCTGAAGTAGCTTCTCGTCGCTGTTTAAGGATTTGGTCACGGCAATAACGAAAGTAATAAAATACTCATGCTAATTCATGCCACCTCAGACGTGGGATCATCTTTTCCACCTAGGAGAACATAGCCAGTTTTTTCCAGTTGGTTTCTATGTTTCCCCAAGCTAACATTCAACCAGAATTAAGTGTTCTCTCCTCCTGGAAGGAAACGGGGAGAAAGAAGAGAGAGGCAGAGCTGTAGGTGATCCACTGATAAAACCTGGGCTTTCATTGATGGACAGAAATGAGACCATGAACATTCACCAAAGGCCATCTGGTCCTTGGCCAAGTTGAGTCAACCCTGCAGCATCATGTGGAGAGAAATGAGAATCCCAGAATGCACCCCAAACTTAGGAGGCTTTATCATTTCCCCCGAGGAGTGCAAACTGTAATTAGAGATTTTCAGTAAGCAAAATGCTGCTTAGAATGATCTAAATTTATCAGTAACAGCAGTTGTGGAGGCTCACGATAAACAGTCATGTAAGCGCCCCCAAGAATAAAGGAAAGTGATCAATGGGAGCGACTCAGCATGTCTGACTTTAGCAATGTTTGACCCCCTTTGAGAGTGCACTCCATCCAAATCCTGTGACGGCTGCCTGTCAAGATGACACAAACTACAATCACCCAGAAAGACAGTCTCTATGGTCTACATCATCTCAGCCTGTAGGCATGTCTGTGGGGACTGCATTAATAAGCTAATCAATATGGGAAGAGGCAGACCATTGTGGGCAGTACCATTCCCTAGCAAGGGGTTCCTGAACTGTGTACGAGTGAAGACACTGAGCTGAATATCTGCAAACGAGCAAGCAAGCATGCAAGTTCTTGACTGTGGATGTGATGTGGCTGTCTCATTTCCCCTCCACTTTTGTGCAGTGATCGGCTTTAACCTGGAACCGTGAGTTCAAACAAACCCCTTCCTCTCCTCTGTTGCTTTTGGTTAGGGTGTTTTATCATATTCACAGAATTTAAAATGGAACAGACCTCAACTTCAGGAAAAGAAAAACAAACAAAACAAAACAATGACTTGTCTCCTGTCCTAGATAAGAAACGAAACAACCAATGTCATCATCACTACATTCCTTCTTTGGTTCTTTTTCTTTCTTTCTTTTCCTTTTTTTTTTCTCCCCTGGTTTTTCAGTTTTTCAGCCCTGGCTATCCTCAAACTCACAGAGATCTGTTTGCCTCTGCCTCCCAAGTGCTGGAATTAAAGGCATGTGCCCCCATGCCTGGCCCTTTCTTTGATTCTTGGGAGCCCAGAAGGAAACTCCTCTTTGGAGAGGCTATAAACCTAGAGCATAAGAAGATTGCATGTGCCAGAAATAGAGGTGAAAGCCTTCATACAAATTAAAGAACAAAAATCAACCCCATGTGTGAATTAATGGAGGAATCTACGCCCCATTCTAAGAAAAAGATGACCTAGTCCCAGCTGCTCACCGGTTAAAGGAACACTATGCTGCCCTAGTTCTTGCTGAATGTGATACCTGGTACCCACTGCTCAAGAGGAAGGGGCTATAGTGGCTGCACACTATGTACCTTAAGGTGGGAGCGGGAGCGGAGGTAACATCAGAACCAGTGACTCTGATGAATAACTGACCTGTAACTCAGGTAAGGATAAGAATTGATCTATCATTCATCTCCAGCTAAAATCTGCTCCCCATCATAGCCCTGTGTGTCCCATCCCTACAGCTCCTCAGAAGATCTGAAGGTAGCCTCTCTCCTCCACAAGGCTTCTCTCTACCCTACATTCCCTAGATGCCCCCTGAGGGCAAGAAGACTCACTCCACAAGGTTTTGGCTTCTTTCCCGTGGGGCACAGAAGCTGATGGCCATGAAGGGCATTGGACCATGAGATAAGGTTGACCCTGGAAGCATCTCCCGCAAGTCTTTCTACTCAGAGGCCTGCAGACAAGGAGTCTCACACCTGGGGCTCCAGCACTCCAGGAATGAGATATGGTGGACGGTGACAGTCACCATACATGAGCTGAAACTTTTTAGCTGAGCAAAATCAATTTGGTGAGCCACAATGGTCACTTAAAAAAAAACCTAGCTCATGTACATATATAATTCTTCAAGGTTCCTTCCTTCCTTCCTTCCTTCCTTCCTTCCTTCCTTCCTTCCTTCCTTC
>LOJH01003495.1:18983-36253 GCA_001685095.1 Ellobius talpinus | reverse complement strand
ATCTTATTCCACAGAGGAGCCATACTGAGTAATTTAAAGGCTACAGGTGACAACTGTCTCTTAACCACAATTGTAACAAACATTCTTCAGGTACTATTATGACAAGGCACATTCCCACAAGTGTCATTAAGAAGCCATCAGTGAACAGGACGTGGTGTCCCCATAGTTGTTTAAGATCATTAGAGAGATGCAGAAGGAGAAGATACCTTTGAAAGTCTGAAGGGGACAGAAAGTCCCCTGAGGGAGGTGAGAGGAGCGAGTTCTGACTGGAGAGGAGAAGCTATATAAAGGTGGTGCTCAGAGAAAGAGGTGCCATCCTAGACTCTATGGACCACCTGAGCGATGGTCTAAGGACCAAGGGAACTGAAAGGCACATGGTCAGTATAGTAGAGCAGTGCATCTGAAATGGGGAAGATCGCTGGAGGAAGTGATGCGAAGGATCACTACCTGGTTTACTGAATACGTGACATGTGATGCTAAGTCCTGAATTATCTGCTTTGTAAAGACCATCTCTCTAATTTTCAGGAAAACTCTCTGAGATGGATGTTGTCCTGCATTGTTTATTTTTGCACTGTTGGGTGGAGACCGAACATTTTTGTGTGCTAGGCAACGGCCCCACCACTTTTTTTACTTTTTATTCCGGGCCCATTTTTACTTTTTATTTCAAGTCAGATTCTCACTAGGTTGCCAGGCTGACTTTGAAGTCTTTCTGTAGTCCAAGCACACCTTGAACTTGATGTCTCCTTGCCTAAGATGAGGCTGCAGGCCTGTTCCAACAGGTCCAGCTAAAACTAAGGGGGAAGAGAAAGAGATTTATGGGGACCCTGGCTGACTGGGTAAAGATTTTGGCTGCTGTGACAAATGCTTGTTTTTTGTTCTGAACGTGCTGTTTTCTTTTTTCAACTGACTTGGGGTCTCACTGTAGGTTTTTGTCATTGTTAGTCAAGACAGGGTCACTCTACATAGACCTGGCTGTCTTAGAACTTGCTATGTAGCCCAAACTGGCCTCAGACTCACAGATCCACCTGCTTTTACCTCCCGCGTGTTGTGTTACAGTGTCTTAACCAGTATAGGTGTCACCCAGCTGAAGAAGGCATCCAACATCACATTCTCTAGTCGCATGCATATCACAATGAGTCCACTAGCTGTTTAAACATTCCTCATGAGATTGCCATTGTTCTAGTATTTCTACTGACCTAAATGCCCACGGTGGACCTCCTATCTCTTCTCTTGAAGGACTTACCTACCAACGATTAAACTCCTACATTGGAACTCAAAGGGAAAATTATGACGCTTGAGAGCTGTTCCACAGTCTAGTGACATTAATTAAGGGGCCTGGAGCATCTATAAATTATCTTCTGTGCTCCCAACTTAGAGCTAATTATCAACATAATAAATACTTGATTCTTACAGCTGCTAGCATGAACTACAGCACTTAAGAGGATCAGACCCCGAGATGATCATGTCCTAAGAATCTTACCATTTTAAAACACCCCTACTCTTTTTCAAGTTTATATAGTATCAGATAGATATGCTAAAGGTCATATTTAAAGGATATGCAGAAACCTTATTTGTGAATAAGTATTTATTTGCTGGGCTTATGTAGAAGGGAATGTACAAGTTTTATAATGCAATCAGACCTCAGATAGCATCACAGGCATTGGCTTTCAGGTAGGTTGCTGACAGGAAGGACTGGTGGGGTATGTTGTGGTTAATTGTCTAAATGTGTTTAACATCATTAGCATAAGGCCAGGTCTATTCAGAGAATGGTAAAGTGAGAAAATGAAGTATAAATATTTAGTGTGAAGCAGTGGTCAATGCAGAAGTGTTGCCAGCAGACTCATTGCGTACTAACAATTTATCAGTGCTCTAACTAAAAACAAAGGCCGTGTATTTGAGGATCAGAGAAAACCCTTCCCCTATTTTTCTGACCAACACAATGTATTTTTCTTCTGTCTTCTCTCCAGGGTACCTGAGGGTAACTTCTGTGATGCTTCAAAAAGCTGTGAGCTCATAAACCTCTCGTGTTGCCTGAGTGATCAATGCCCATATATTATTGGCAATGTGCAGAATCTTATTAAGTTTATATCCTCCCATATCTCCGGCTATAACCTTAACCTTCTTCTGAATCACAAGCTGAAGGGAGTTTCATCCAGAGCTATATTTATTTATTCTTCAGACTGACTTCATGAGCTATAGTGACAGCCTGTTTATAACACACTTCCAGAGTCCTTACTCATGAGTGTCTTCTTCTGAATCACAAGCTGAAGGGAGTTTCATCCAGAGCTATATTTATTTATTCTTCAGACTGACCTCATGAGCTATAGTGAAAGCCTATTTATAACATACTTCCAGAGTCCTTACTCATGAGTGTCGGCAATGGTGTGTGTGTGTGTGCACACGCATGGGGGCAGGGGTGGGGGGGAGTATTCTTATCCAACCTTGGACAAAGCATTTAGCACATCAAGATTCTAGTTCCTTCAAGTCTAAAAGAAGAGAGTGAAATGAACTCATTCTTCTTGGCTTTCCAATCCTATGTGTCTACAATCCTGCAATGCTTTAGACTAACATCAAATGACGACGAATGAATCACCATGAGCTGACTGGGAAACATGTACACAGTTCATACTAATTCCCAGTTTAATTTCCCTTGTTTATTGGACAATTAAAGCACATTTTAATGTAGAAGAGCAAGGCTTAGATTCTTTCTCATCCAGTGTAGGAATGCTATTTGCATAGGTAAAAATATGAACACATCTCATTTTGCTGTATCTCATGTTGTTATAGCTTTTTTTTCAGGCTGTCCTGGAACTCACTCTTACACCAGGCTGACCGTGAACTCAAAGATCCACCTGCTTTTATCTTCCTAGTGGTGGACATGTGCCACCCCTGCCCCCCACTGTGAAGTTGACACAGGACTGTAACCCAGGGCCACAGATAATTACACTCTGGCAGATGCAAGGGAGGCCCTCATAAGTAAAATCAAGATTTTTAACTTTCTGAAATTGATGTTGATGATACATATTTAAGTGGAAATCTGCAGATGTATTTTTGGTGTTATTGTTTGTGTTGAAAAGAGAAAAGTACACAGTGTCTGATCTATAGAATTTCAAATCAGTCTCAGGAGAGCATGGATACGTGTGTGAAGCAGTATCAGTAACAAAAGTAATGCAGAAACCAAATGTGATGGAAAGACAGAGTCGGTTATGGGGGGGTGGGTAAAATTGCTTCCCTAGAAGGGCTCTGTGGTTGATACAGTCTGATGACTGGAGTCCACATTAAACTCCACAGTGGTGACTTTCTATTAATGTCCACTCATGACCACTTCACTTGTGAACTGTGGTGTGCTCGCCATTTGTTCTAGGAGGAAGGAAGTCTGTGGTCAAGTGTCTGGTGCAGCAGCCAGGTAGTCTAGACCTATATATCTTGTCCCACTTTGAACAGATGATAACTCATGGCCTCTATGCTTCTGATAGCCTTCTGTGAAACTGAATAAGTAGCTGTCCTGTCTGAAAGGATTGTGGTCAGGATCAGGCTGGTTACTATGTGTCAAAGGTGGCATGGGAGGTGGTTGGGGCAGGACTACATTAGGAAACTGTTGTTTACATCATGGGAAATTGTAACAAGAGCTCAAATACAATTCAGTTTTCAGAACCAATGTCACATAGTCCAAGGTGGACATAGAACTGCAGCTGTGAACTCAAACTTACAGAGCTTTGTGTCTCTAAGACGGCTGGAAATCGCTGTCCTGGCACAAAGGTTAGAGGGAGAAAACATCATTTTGTCCCTGATCTCATTCATAGCTCTGGGGCTAGCACTTGAGGGCGTCAGAGGGCCATTACCTAGATAATAGATTTTGTTTTGTTTTGTTTTTTGATAACCACACCAAACTGGAAGATACTGTCACTTTTTAAAAATTATTTACTTTATTTTATGTGCACTGGTATGAAGGTGTCAGATCCCCTGGAACTGGAGTTACAGATAGTTATGAGCTACCATAAGGGTGCTAGGACTTGTGCTCAGGTCCTCTGGAAGAGCAGACAGTGTGCTCTTAACTGCTGAGCCACATCTTTCCAGCCCCCTAAGTTGCCTTTCAAGATATGAGTGGATAAGCATATTGCAGTATTTTTATAAGCTGGAATATCATTCAGCAATAAAAAATGAAGTAACTCACCCCCGCTCCTGTCTCTCTGTCCTTCTCTTTCCAGGACAATCATACTATGTAGCCCCGATACGCTACTCCTTCTGCCTGCCTCACAGATGCTGGGGTGACTGAGGCAAGCACAAGTGGTCACACACGGCTGCCACATCTCTCGTTCTCCACTCTACTGTTAACCTGAGACTCTCTGGAGACATTAGCAACAGCATAGACTATTAATAACTCCTGAATCCTTCTGGCATTCACCCAGAGATGATGATAAATAGTCAGAGAGGTAGCTTTGCCAGTGCCAAAAATATCTATAAATTTATTGGAGGTGAGCACATTCTTGGATAATTGTTTTTTCCACAAAGGGCCTTCCTTCCAGCTCTCAGTTATAACTCTAGTAGACATATGTTAGGCTCTGAGATATATCACTTAGAAACTGGTGATAAGCATGGGGGCAGAGTCAACTGTCCCTCCAGAGCTGACCTGGCAGGCTCCGCCAACACAGCAACTGGTGAAGTGGACTCTGACCAAGAATGCACAACCTACTCTTATGGTTTTAAAGGGCAACAAAACCTTTTCAGTTACTAGACCACTGTAAGATTGTGGGGTGCTATGGGGGTGATGTCTGTGCACGTAGGTAGACATCCCAATACTCAAGAAGACTGTTGGTTGGACGTGTGGTGTTTCAGTGATTAAGCTATGGGACCATGTGAGTTACAGCTGCGCCTGTGTAAAAGGCTCCAGAGAGCTTCTTTGTCCTTACGCTGTGTGAGGACACAGCCAGAGGCTGAGGCCCAGAACTCCACAGAAAACCTGTCACAGCACTGAGTATTTCCACTCTTTGATCTTGGACTTTTCTACCCTGACGAATGACGAGAGATGTCTGGGCTTTATAAGCCACAGATCTAGGATACTTTGGCAGCCTGGACAGACCAAGTCACAGCTTACACATTGTCACAGAGGATGACTTAGGGCTAGCCACACCACACATACTTCACCTTTAGTCAACGCGTTCACGGTTTTATTTGTGGTTTCAAAACCACAATGTGAACTTCCTCTGCCAAGTGTCCCTTCATGTCAAAATACAGGAATGGGGAAAACATTGTAGAAAGGCCCTCCATAGATCCCTGGGAATGAGCCTGTGAGCTTACAAATGTTGGCATGTCGAGGATCCAGCACACAGAGGACTCTCAGCGAGAATTTCAGGGCAGCCTGAGCCACAGAAAGGAATAGGAATGCATGAAATTCCTACCCAGCGATGAAGAGGAAAACAGGACTAAAGAGTCTAGGAACAAGTATAAAATATAAGGCATAAAATGAGATGGGACAGGCATCATCCCTAAGCTCCAAGGACATCTTAACATATTCATGTGCTGAAATTTATACTAATTTCTATTTCTATGATATCTGTCCTTCAAAGAGTTAAAGGCACTCCAAAGAATTTTCACTCATTTTAAAATTCTAATTCACATTGCCGGTATTTCCAAGAACAGAAGACAAGTTGCCTGGTTCTTATAGGAAAGAAATCCCAAGGCTAAGAGAGTAGGCAGGGGCTCAAACCGGCTTGGCAGCGGCACCTCACAATGTAGTCCAATGTACAGGGGGCTTGACTGTCAGGGTTGCTCACGATCAAGAATGTTTTCAGATTTGCTTGAGCTGCACTGATCAAATACAGTTGTGATTGCAGAATCTTACTGGGTCATCCACAGCATGAAAATCTCGCTTTGAGATTCATAAAAAAAATTGCAAAGACTTCGGTACGGTAATCCACTGGATCCAGCTTTAGACTAATACATGGTCTTTAGACTAATACATTCTTATGTTCCTATGAAGAGATTTTAGACTGGATGCCATGGGCTCCCCAATCATCAAGGTGACAATTCTGAATTACTTTAAGTATGTAAGTCTAGTCCACAGACTCAGTTCTTACCTTTGACCCTCAGTATACGTGTGTGTTTACCAGCGCCTCCACTGCTCTTTGAAGCTGACTTTAAACAAATGAGATACTGCTTCTAAAAATTTCCCAATGAAGACAAAAATAAATCTTTCGTTTCCCTCCAATCTTGGGACTGGCCATTCTTACACGAACTCTCAAGCATTCACTGAATACTTACTGTGTGCTGAGCACAGCACTAATCTCTAGGGAAAGAATAGTGGGCAAGAATGCAGACACATCAGCCATGAATCTAACACAGACCACTGAGTGACAAGAAGTGTCCCATCCTAGGGGTCAATGCCACTGTAGCCATGCCAGTTGATATGGTTGGTGAGTTTCAGTCTATGGCCACAACACCCTGAACACGCGCCATCTCATCTGACACAGTGCCTGTCAAGCACACCGTTTTGAGTTGAGTTCTATTGTTGTGTTGTTGTTTGGCAGAGTCAACAAGTCAATTTCGTATTCATACCTTTTTAATGTGTGAACATGCAAGTTTGCATGTGTGTAGGCCCCACATGTTGGGGGGGATGCACATGCATGTGGGTACACACGCACACAGAGGTCCAAGGTTGATGATGTTGCGGATTATCCTTGATTGCTCTTTCACTTTATTCAGTAAAGTGAAGTCTTTCAGACGCAGAGCTGTTGGATACAGCTATTCTTACTAGCCAGTTTGCTTTGGGATCCCTGTCTCCACCCTCTGCCCTCTGTGGCTAGAATAATGGGCAGGGTGCCATGCCCAGTGGGCATTTGTATAGATTCTGAGGATATGAACGCTGGCTCTCACTTTTGCCCAGCAAGTGCTTAACCATTGAGCCACCTCCCTATCTGCACCCCTCCAATAAAGGATATTTAAAAAATCACAGAAAAGAGGGAAAGACCCAAAGGGCAGTGCCTGCTTATTCTTTACATCCTTGCATTAGACTTGGGAATGTTCCTGGATATTTAAGGTGCCATTTGAAACACGTGATGTTTTTTTTCTTGGAAAAGCAGAAAAGGCTAAGAAGAGCATCAAGTCTCTGCAATTTCTTGCCAGCTTTACTTCCGTCAAACCTGACATGCAAAGACAAATGTACTGGATTTCATTCTCGACTGAGAACTTTACAAATGGCTGTGCTTCTTTCATTTGAATATTTTGGTATTCAAAACACATGAGCTAACAAGGGCTAACAGTTACACACCAATCTCACATTTGCTAGCCACTACATTAAATGTTTTACACTCCTCATTTTATGAGTCTCCTAATACTAAGAGGGTGACATTATTATCTCTGTTTTACAGATGAGAGAAATAAAGCTTAGGCAGATTAAGTACCTTAAAGAGAATGAGGTCAGGCAGCAGATATTAGCAACATCAGCCCTGTCTGTGGGGAGAAGATGTCATGAGAGAGCGGCTACTTTCAAATGAGATATAATTTTAAGAAAACATTACATTGAAGGCCTAGATATAAGTCAAAGCTCTTGCTTTGAGGTCTAGTGCCAGGGGCAGAAAAAAGATAGGACAGCCGGAAGACATATTCATTAACTACCCATGAAGAGCTGCAAGCAGACGCCTGTAGGTCCTTGGCGCTTTCATAAGAGTGAAGCTGGGGGAAAGCCCTGGCTTCTTGCTCTCCTGGGTCCAAGGGGAAGAAGTTAGGCTATCCTCCACTCCTCTGGTCCTCTTGAGAAAATCCTGGATATTTCCGACAGTTCCTCAACTTTAGGGAAAGCTGCCAAGCGAGGGGTGAGGAAGTAGTGTCAGCTCAGGGGCAGGTTTCTTCACACAGAGCCTTCGCTCAGCTCTGAACTGCACTGTATTCCACAAATGCAAACAAAACCTGAGTGAATTGGGAGGGACAATTTGGCAGACATCTTTGTGAAGGTTAAAAACTATGTGTTATTCACCCAAAACATTGACAGAGCATTGTGTCAGGAATGAGTATTCTGTGAGTGTGTGTGTGTGTGTGTACATGCGCACATTTGCATGCATGTGTGAATATTATATGTGAATGTGCAGTATAGGTGAGTGTGGTGGTCACAGGTTTGACATTGAGATGTCTTCTCTAATTGTTCTTATACCTTCTCTTTGAAACAGAGCCTCTCAGTGAACCCCACTAAACCTGATGATCAGCAAGATGGTGGGATCCATCTATCCTCACCCTGCAGCCTAGAGAAACAGATATGTGTCAGGAAGCCAGCCTGGCCTCTCTGTGGGTGTTGAGGATTGGCACCCAGGCCCTCAGACCTGTGTAAGCATTAGCCCATTGACCCATCACAAAAATGAAGCAGAACCTTCAATTCTGCTGCTGAAGCAGTGCCATCTTCTATAAAACAGACGAAATTTTAAGATCCTGAAATCACAATAGATTATAAGTTTGCCTTGCGGCTTATGTAATTATCTAACAAATTGGATATATCTAGAAATCAGAGGGACAGCACTAGAAAAAGCATTCTCTCATTCAGCTATAATTACATGGAAACTTCTTTCCCAGTGGTTTCTGACCAGATGACAGGATTTACCTTATATGACATTCACAGCTCACAGGCTGTGATAGTATTAGGTAGATTTGGTAGAAGCTGATACAAGAATCAGTTTTTAAAACTCTGTTTTGATATTGGCATGGCTTAGGATCACACATAACTACATAATAATCATTTTGTTTTTAAAAGCCTTGCAAGTTAATGAGGAGAAGGGCCAGGCTTTAAGAGAGCTATGGCTTTCAATGAAGGGAGAAAGTCGTAAGCAGAGAAGCACATTGAGAGCCTTTATAACTCACTGGCTCCTTGAGGCAGGGCTGCATTTTAAGCAGTCTATGTGGAAGACATTAATTTGCAGCTTTAAGACCAGTTGAAATGACTTTTCAAGAACCTTAGAAATTTTTTACATTAGTCTGGAAATTTCTTTATGCATGTCAAGCCCTCCATATATATTTTTGTATACTTCAAAGAAACCCAAAAGCGGAGCCCTGTCATACCATTGAACAGAAATATAACAGCTGGCTATGATTTTAAATTCTCTGGGTACAGATAAGAATAGCGCCACAATATTGTGCAGCTTGGGTGGGGGTTAGGAGATCCAGTACTAGGCTTGATAGTGATGTACTGCCCAGTGCCCTATCGACGGACGACAGATCACTCCTCCTCTACTTTTGGGCCTTTCCATCTATCACTGGTGACATATGGGTCAATGGGGATGTTCCCAAGATTAGTTGTGATTATCTCATGAGAGAATGTTAGATTCCATGGCTAGGAATGAGGAGCAGGAATATTCTTAAGCTTGCTCAGCTGTGTGGGTCTAGTGTGCTACGGGGAGGACAAGGGCTGCAGTGAACAGCGCCTGATGGAAGGACAGGAAGAAGTACCTGAAGTCCCGTGGGCATGCATAGGGACGAGCTAGTGCACACAAGGTAGCAACATCAACAATGCATGCGCATGGAATATTCTGGTGTTAGTCAACTACATTGCTCAGACTAACTGATCAGTAACTGTTGACTTCTTGGAATTATATAGACATATTTCCTCAAACACATAACACTTAAAAAATTTTTGGTTAGTTCACTGGCATTTATTTACTGGACAGCTTACTGCCATAAATGATTACAGCATGGGTTTGCATCTCTCTCTCTCTCTCTCTCTCTCTCTCTCTCTCTCTCTNNNCTCTCTCTCTCTCTCTCTCTCTCTCTCTCTCTCTGTGTGTGTGTGCATGTGTATACATGTTCACTCATGCTCTTTGACTTTTGGGGATGTAAGAGAATGAATGTCACAAACTGATACTCAGTAGAGACATGTGTCTTAGGTAAGGAAGAAGTGACACTTTTCCCCCAGACTTGACTAACCCATGAAAGAGCTGGTAGTTATTAAATCACTCATGATAGAGGCACCGTGCCTGTTACCCTGATATAAGCTCTGGTTTCTCCATAAGCAAAACTTATATAACATTTAAGCAACTGGGCTAAAGGACATGCTCTAACAAATGAAATTGTAATTAAATATTTATAAATAGATGCAGTTATTTTTCCTAACGTGTACCTCACAAAAATTATGTTCTGCCCAGATTGTGACAATGTGTTCATTTTCTGTAAAATTGAAACATACAAGATTTACTGTATTTCTCCTGTTAGGCCAAAGTTCATAATGCAAAAAGAACAAAGGAAGTGATTCTTTGTCTACACTTAGGTAATCTTTAGAGTTACAAGTCTCAGAATCTACAAAGAAGCAAAACCAAGGTTCGAAGGGACTGCCAGGCTCAATAGTTCTCATCAGAGCAGTGGTTCTGAGTTAACCAAACACTGTGTCCTCTCAGTGAATTCTTTGAGTCATTTATATTTATTCATCCCGAGTCAGTTCGAAAGCTTGGAAGTCAAGGGTATGCTCCTACATGACTGAATCAATAGTTGTGGAAAACATCAGTTAGTGGTTGCAGGACACATGATGTATTTTGCGTTACATGTCAAGGATGCTAATGTCTTGCTAAGAAGGTACATGCTGTATGCTTATAGCAGTAGGAGCTCAAGACAGACTAAACTTCTAGGTGCCTAATTGTTCCAGCTGGGCAAATTTGGAACCTCTTAGAAAATCCTGTTTCCTGTACGATTACCTTTCTAAAAGTAAAGTGCGATTTAGCCATGGAGTTGTGAATTGTTAAATAACTCTGTTTTCAAGAAATGCATTGGGCATTCTGTCTCCTCTAAGATTGTATGACTGACTGTATGCCAGGTTTTATGCTAAGTGTGGGAAACTTGACCGTCTAAGAGGAGCTCACATCTGTTTATATGCGCACACTTACAGAGAGATGGGGGAGGACTCAGAGTAAATAATGGCTCTGGGGTTGTCCTCAGCAATGGGCTGTGTCCTTTAGCTACAAAGAAGGATTACATAGGGGAGACTATATAAATGACGTAGAACTCTGGAGAACATGAATGTCTAAATGGAAGAAGAGAGGATGAGAAAGAAGTTCAAAGAGAAGTCAAGGCAGCTCAATTATATGAGGACTATATTAGCTATGTGTTGAGTATAGCATTGTATTAAATGGTTTTGCATCTGTTTATAATAATCATCAAAATTAACTGACTGTACTCAACACTGTTCCTAGAGCTTACACACAATAAAAACCTTTAGTGTTCATAAAAACCAGGAGACAAGCTGGGCAGCTGTGGCGCACGCCTTTAATCCCAGCACTCAGGAGGTAGAGACAGGCGAACCTCTGTGAGTTCAAGGCCAGCCTGTTCTACAGAGTGAGTTCCAAAACAGGATCCAAAGCCACTGAGAAGCCCTATCTTGAAAACCAAAAACAAACAAACAAATAAAAAGAACTAGGAGACAGATGTTATTGGTAAGTCCATTTTATACATTTGGAAACTAAGGTACAGAGATATTAATGATATTAATATCTTGCCTAAGGTTAAAGCTAGGATATAAAAACTGAAGTACAAAAGTCAGTAGACATATCCCATAATCTTTATTCTGGCTCCTCTCATTTTAAAGATTAAGGTAATGATGTCTTTCAGGTTACACTCTGGGCAGTAATGAAGATGCATAGGCAACTGAAACAGAAAAACCTAACCCAATGTGTAAATGCTGAAGAGTGGTTCTAACGGTGCACTCTATCCATTTCTGGTGAAATCAGATGTCCTGACTTCCATTTGGTGAGAAGAGAGTGAGGGGTGAAGACTTTGGGGCTCATTTCTCCCTCTGGAGGGCGGAGTATTACCTGGCAATACAACACTAGGGAGTGGATGATCAATTCCAGGACTCACTTCCAATCCTGCATTGTAATCTCTGGTTACAGAGTGCCCAGTCAGGCAAAAGTGACCTGTCAGTAGCTGATAATCAATAACTGACATTTTATGAATAAGCAGAATAGCAAACACACATGATCCTCATCTGATCACATCTTTAACCTGAATTCAAATGATTATGGGCTGAAATTCTGATTCTCTCTAGGTGCACAGAGAGAAATCCTCTCCCTTATGGTGATGGTGTTTGATGATGGAGCCTTCAGGAGAAGAATAAATTTAGACATGATCGTGTTGGCCTGTGGATGGATTAGTGTCCTTATGAGTAAAGGAAGACAGACCGGAGCTCCCGTTTCCTCTCTTCACTTTGGGAAAATGTGGCTATAAAGTGGCCCTCTGACAGCCAGCAAGGAATCCAATCAGTCATTGCCTTGATGCTGAGCCCCTCAGCCTCCAGATCTGGGAGTGCCTGTGGCTTAATGTGCCCAGTCTACAGGATTGGGCTATGGCCAGTTGTACAATAACAAACACACATAAATTTTAATCTGCTCAGCTCTGGCGAAAAGATATTTTTGTTATGTTTTCCTGCAGTGCAAATGTTGTAAAGAGGCTGGCGGTTTGTTCCAGGTCAACAGCAGACGGGAGCTGAAGGAGCCTCTCTTGACTTCAAAGCCTGCTCTTCAAGCCCTCAATTGCTCAGTCTCTGGTTCTTTGTATGTATTCAAGGCAAGTTTTAAAGGCATTGAAATAATTATTGGAGAATAAAACAAAATCTGTGTTTATTACATTCAGAGGTTCTTCTCCCTCTGTGGCCAATTATAACACTGGATTTTCCTAGATGGCCACTTCCTGTAAACTGTCTTCCATGCCTAGGCAATGCACAGGCCTTTGCACTGTGCTCCAGGGTCACGGGCATTCGCCTTGCCGGCATCTTGGCCTCTAGCTATTGGAAATATAAATGATTTAACGCATTACATAAACACAGATTAACACTTATCTCCGTGCTGTGAATAATTCCGCACCTGGTGACTAGTCTGGTAGACCACAGAATGGACATGTTTGGTCTGTGAGAATGGCATGTGTATTCATCTGCTAAAACCCTGGACCCAGCATTGAAGTCCTGTTCCAAATCTGATTTTCAGAGTTGCCATGTCTGAGGTTATTTGTGCTTTGGGCGCCAAGACAATGAAAACTAGGAGGTCAATTTTCAAATCCATTGATATGCACCGCAAACAAATTCATTAAACTGATAACCTTAAAGGACACGGAATGATTTTCTTTTCTAACGATACACAACACCCATCCAGTAGGAGAACTTTCTTTATCAGACTAATTACAAGGAGATATAAAAGGCAAGCTCTTATTAATCAAGCTTGTTTTACTCAGCCATGAAGAACTGCTGGGCAGAGAAAAAGCAAAGACCAGAACTTTCTTGTGCTAGCCCATTAATGAAGCCCAGGGTCAAGTGGAGAAATGGCGGGCTCCAAAAGTCAGGTGGGGTTAAGGAGTGAAGTCTGAATCTTTTGGAACCATAATTGGCTTGCAGAAATGGGGAAAGGAAGGAAACATACCAAAGTTTTGCTTTGTTAAAGCTTCCACAAAGAAAGTCACACTTAAGAGAACAATGAAAAGAGACTAACAACACCATGGAGGTTTGCTGTACCATCTTTTGCCTTCGGTGGCCTATGAAGTACTTGCCTACATAGGCCCCTTTTCATTGGCATCAGACTGTGCCTATAAATAAATAGGTAAGAGCAGGCATGACGATTCCATGGCGACCCACATTTTATAACTGGGGGGGCAGGAGAACAGGTGTCACACACCAGGGCTGTCACACACATAGAGCCACACGTCTATTTTCAACTACACCCTTGCACACTTGACACATTTTCTTCAGCTACTACACTCCATCCTTCAAGTAGCCTGTTTTCACTGAAGCTACTGACTGGGTTGTTTCCGTGTCTCCGGTGACATCTTTGCCACATCGTCACCAGGATACTTATCCTCACCAGGCATGCCAAACTTAATGCTTACATGGTGAGCTCCATAAGAACCTGAGTCTGCTGTTTGCTGGTAGATACAGTGCCCCCAGAGCACAGAAAAGTCAATAGCTCAGGCAAAGAACCTTTGAACAAGGGAACAGGGAATGCATAGAAGTCGGCTGGAAATTAACAATGACATGGAGTCAAACGCAACCATAGTAAAGAGAGCCTGACCAAGAAAATTAAGGTTTCCAAAGTGATCAGGCTCGTGAAGTGACTTAGAATCAAAGCTCTTAAACTGTAGGTTAGAATTAAATGCAGGCAGGCAGATGAAAATAAAAGAGGCAATCCAGATAGAGCTCCAAGTAGCCACCAGGCAGAGAAGCAATCCCATGAAGGCCCTCTGCAAAACAGAAGGGTCTAACAGAAACGAAACGAACGGCAAGTTTGCTATCCTCATTTGCTACAGGATATTGAGGGTGTCTTCTGGTCCTCTCCTACAGCTCTGCACCCTGGAACCCATCACATGATCACTAACAACGTTCAGTCAAGTCTCTTGCTCACGACTGGAGAGAGATGTGGAAAGTCATACATATTTCTCGTTCGCTTTTTTTCCCTCTCACTTTTCCATGCCAGCGTGTTTGGCTGTACCTCTCAGACAGGCACCTTCCCACGACCGCAGTGGGAAACGTGTCCCCTGGGGGTGCACAACATGGCAGTCTCACAAAGAAGAGGACAGTATGCACGATGTGACAGAGCGAAGGTTCTGGCAGACTAGGTGCAGTCACCTAGAAACATTTCTATTTAAAATGTCCCACCAACATCTTTTTTTTAAAATTGGAACCAAAATGGCAATGGCCCAAACTGCGTTGCCTTAGAGGGAAACACTACATTTGGCTGTAGGGCTTTTTGTTTGTATGGTTCATGGCTGGTGTTGTATTTCTTTTTGTTTTTAGCTTTTGAGACAGAGTCTCATGTAGCACAGGCTAGCCTCAAACACCTGGATGCTCCCGCCTCTTCTGACCAAATGCTAGGATTATGGGCAAGTACTGCCACAGGCAGCTGCTTTGTAGATTTTCACACAATTCGGATGAGGTTTAGGGCCCCCATCTCTTTGCTAGTGTTCCTAGGACTCTGTTCTCTCCACACAGGTTGCCCTTGCCTCCTGCCTGTTTGGGGAAGAAGTAAAAGCGCATGAGCAACACCGTGTGATGAGAACCGAAGGAGTCACTAGTGAAAATCCTGGGATGATATTTTCAAAGGAGTGTAGAAAAGACAATTTTTCCCTAGCTTCCAAACAACTCAGAATGCACCACGGAGGATGAAGACTTCCAGAGACTTACAACGGCACAAACAAGGCTGCAGACAGCAACAACGAAAAAACAAAACAAAAAACAAACACCAGAGCCAGTAGAGTCTTATGAGGAATACTGGCCCAATTTTAACGGAGGCTTTTAAGGGCAAATGGGCCCAGTCCTGTTTAGTGTTGGACATAAATCCCTAACAGCATTTCAGTTTTAAGGTTGCAAGACATCAACGTCTTTACAGCACTCGCAGCAATATCCGATTTTACCTCTAGGTGGCAGCAACTCTCTTCCATTCTTAGCATGGCTGCCCGGCCGCCTTTGTTTCCTCTCTCAAATATAATTCCCTACTTCCTTGTCTTTCACAAGTAAATACTATGTGGTTTGGGGAAGATTACTGTAAATCACTTTCACTGAAGGACATTGGTCCATTCTTTAGTCAAGCTACAGGGTTCTGCAAACAGCACACAATAATTCTGGTCTAAAGTGACAAATACCAGTTGTGTTTTCTTTTCTCTCAAAGTAGTATTTCTCTTTCTTAACAGACTTTTGAGGAATGGTTAGAGGAATATGGGTAAAAAGATGGGATTGAAGAGATTTCTATTTTGCAAAAATAGTAATGTCATCCTATGGGAGATTAAAGTCATTGCTGTTTTTACAGGATGTAAGTTGACAGGCCCGTTTATAAATGCTCTCCATAGTTTATAGCTCAGGAAATTAGCTCTAGTGTTCATACAATATTGGGAAAACAGAGGGTTGCCATTTTGGGGAAACTGAAGTCAATGCTGTATTACTACCTAGAAGTTCACTTTCAGCTTAAATGTGACACATACCCTTCCTGGAACCCATATTTACGGACTGTATTGCACCAGACTAGGTCCTCAACATACCTAGAGGCGCAGGATTCTAAATTGTTTGAATTAAGAAAGGCCCAAGAGAGCTGAAATAAATGATAGCCTCGTCGGGGCTGTTAATGGATGTTAGGCATGCTGATGAATCTGCGCAGCAGTAGGAAAGAGACTGCTCTAGCATAAAGCTGAGATGGGACTGTGGCTAAAAATCTCGGTTTATGGACCACTTTCCTCCAAGGTGCTCCGAAGACATGTATGATCTCTTAAGGGCACTGAAAAGACAGCATTGCAATGGTTTGGGCCAGACATTCATTGACTGACATAAGGGAAAAACTAGCAGGAGTTTAAAGGCAACTGTACACCAAGCTTATGAACACATGCTTTCTGCACCTCACAGGAGGCTCTACTGTCGTCTGCCTCTCCTGCTACCAACACAATGTGTGCTGCCCATTTGGATAAAGCATTCTTGAATATGGGATTCAAAGTCGGACGCTAGTGAGAAGGATTACAGGATGAGGATGAAACACTGAGAGCAGAGAGAAAGGGATCTGTATGGACTCTGACTGAGCATCCTTACCTTCTGGCTATTGAATAACGGAGAGCGACACTTGAGAAAGCAATTTACTTTAGCTATTGATGATAGAGTATCCTGGTACCACTGAAAAGATGAAAAGCAGCAGACTCCAAGGGAAAGCATTCAAGTTAAAATCCCTAACTCCGAGAGCTCCTTTTCTTCATTTCCGCTTCTAGTTTTGAACAGAAGGGGAAACCGAAGGAGCTAAGCTGTCAGGAGTCTTCTCCGTGGCTTGCCACTGACGTCATCTTTTCCTTCCGGAAACAACAACTCTTTCCCTTCCCCTTCTCTCTCCTCCTAGAATAGTCTTAGTCCTGTCAATTCCCAGACCCTTCCTTCCTTGGCCAAGGGCTGGACACAACCAAGTGGGAAATCAATCACCCATAATAAGGTCTCCATTCTGGTGAGTTTGAGGGGCAATGTGAAGGAGCTGCCGTGAGGCTCTCCGGGCCGGAGCCACCATTGTAAGCCCTTCTATGGGACCTGAAATGCTTGCTGCTCGGATTCCCGTGTTCCTGATCTGCTTCCCCTTTCACTTTGTCCTCTTTCTTGTGCCCTCCAGATTCTCCTTTGCTATGGCAGCAAGATGCACTTAGTTGTCTTTACTTCTAATGGGATACACCCATCTGATAAGGCAGGCTAAATGAGTGAAAACTTAGAGATACTGGCTGCCCCAGAACAGATAGTGGATTCCAGCAGAGTGGGCAGTGGATTCCAGCAGAGTGGGCAGTGGATTCCAGCAGAGTGGGCAGTGGAT
>LOJH01003495.1:0-18918 GCA_001685095.1 Ellobius talpinus | reverse complement strand
TCCAGCAGAGTGGGCAGTGGATTCCAGCAGAGTGGGCAGTGGATTCCAGCAGAGTGGGCAGGGGATTCTAACAGAATGGAGAGTGGATTCTAGCAGAATGGGTAGTTTATTAGCTGTGAATTTATATAACGGATACCAATGATACTGAATTGTTATAAATATTTCGATAAACACATCATCTATTGCCATTTTAGGATATTAAAAGATACATATTATTAAGATGCTTCCTTTGCCAAGACAAGCAATAATTAGCTTTAAGGAAACAATCAAGGAACTCTATAAAGAAATCAGGGGTCAGATAAAACCACAACAATAATGTGAAAATGCTTTTTTTGAAGTGATTGATGATGACTTTGTTGTGCTTATATCCTTGAAGAACCCTGTGTTTGTAAAAGGATGGGATTTCAAAAAGGCTTCTTAGATGCAAATCAAGACAAAACGTCTAGCACACAGAACTCCCTTACTGTTAAGCCTTTTGAAATTATTATTGCAAGCACTATTCCCTGCATATTCAGAGACACATTAAGGGTTTTGATTGGCTTCCTATTTTAGTTAGTTTTCTCTCAAATACTTACACGCGGCACAGCATTAGTTTGCTAGCAATGGCAAATGTTTTATGCAAATATATCTGTTGAATATTATGATGAAGGAGTAAGTTTCTCCGTCAGGTGTCATGGTGCACACCTGTGATCCCTGGACTTCACAGGAGGAAGAGATCAACTTCAAGGCAGCCTTTGCTACATATGATCTAGGGTAGCCTGAGCTACCTGAGAGCCTACCTCATACCTCCACCAAAAGCAGTAAACATTGCTATTATATAGCACATATACACATACATATTTTCATGTAGGAACACTCTGCTTTCTGCATTGTACATATGAATAACTCTACCTGCTCAGGTTTCAATGTTCAGATATTTTTTTATTGTAAAGTTTAACCTCTGAGCAAGTTTAAAAGGGAAAGGATTCTGACTGAGAACAGCAGTGTGATATAATTTCAAATTCAGGAAGCAACGGCAGTTCAGGCAGCTTCTCCACACTGAGTTATGATTATGTGAAGATTAAGCACTTGTTGCTATATAAGATGTACCTCCCAAATAACCATTGTTGGAGAAGAGTCAATAATCATGAGAACTATACACGTTGCTTTAGAGCACATAAATTAATGTCTTTCAGCTAGGCTCTAGCTAATGTGAGACAGATTATTGTCTTGATGGTGCCATACCTACTAGTCCTTTCCTGTGATAGTCCTATGCCTTGATATTCCTCTACCTGGCGGTCCTCTACCTGGCGGTCCTGTACATGGGAGTCCTACATGCTGAAGTCCTGCACCCTGATAGTCCTATACTTACACTGGCTACAGTGCTGACCAAATGACGCGAATCGACAGGATGGTGACCATTCCCTGATGTGTGCTACATGGCCATACAGTAGGTCTACAATGTAATGTTTATGTATGGTTCTGAGTTGGAGGCTGATGAAAGCAAAACACTCACACGTTTGTAATGGAAAAAAAATCTCAGAATTGGTGACCCTCAGTGCTCAGCATGATCTTAGATTCCCAATTCTCATATAATTAAGGAAATAACTAAAGAAAATGACCTCGCTTAATTTCTTTCCCACATCATCTTTATTGTGGCTAAGAAGATATTGGAGACCAAATCAGCTGACACAAACAGGAATGGGAACCTATTTGCTTCTTTTTTTCGTGAAGGTTTCTTGCTGAAATCTTAGGTGATAAGGAACTTAAGGAAATTAGACCAAAGTTGCTGTTGTTCGTTTTCTTCTTTTTTAAAAATAAAGTCAGTTTTGAAGATGAAACACAGAATTTAACTACTTGCAGTGGTTACCAAGCTAAATTTGAAGAGATGCTAAAGTTAGCAGAGATTTAACAAAGCCAGATATGCTGGTGCATGCCAGTAACTCCAGCATTAGGAAAGCTGATGCAGGAGGATGGGGGTTCAAGGCCAGAGAGTCTGAGGTCAGCTTGTGGTCAAAATAATTAAATCAACATACGATCCTGAACTGAAACTTTTTTGAGACTAGAGAGGTTCATTTGTGAGGGTTTAAGATGTAGTTTTCCATAGATGCATCCCTTTTATTGGGAATCAGGGTTAAAGTGCAAACAGGTTTGCCAGTGGCATCGCTATGGCCCATTTACAGGAGAAAGTTTTCTTCCAAGCCAAACTCAAAGGCCTGTGACTTATTTACCAACACAACACCTATGGGTTGACAAAAAATTCACAAGTGGCTATGCGTTTATGGGACTGGAATTGTAACATAACGGACTCTACACATAATGTCCTATGCTTTCGTTCTGTAAGTCAAGAAATAATGAAAAGAACTCAATCAATATTGCCCATCAGTATGGAATATGAAAAAAAACCAAGACGATGAGTCAAGGCTTTAGCAGGACTCTTTGCTACTTGTCTGTCGTGAGCAGCTATGACTTTGTTGTCCCTACTTAGAGTAGCCCTGACATCGCGCTAGTGGGAATTTCCCAGGCAAAGCCTTCTGCCCAGTTTGCAGGGAATGGATGTTACATAATGTTGAGGATTTCCCTCATTTTCAAGTTGCTAGACAGCTGCCACATGGTAGAAAGACTCCTGGACAGGTGAGTAGGGACTTGGGTTTTTGCCTAGCTTTGCAATATCCCGTCCCTATAGTGGGGTCTCCCATTTGTTCATGGACAATGTGACCCGGTTCCCCTGAGCTGCTGATGCTTACAGCTCAGAAGCTGCCATCTGCAAATAGTCCGTCTCTCCTTAAATGGCTGGTTCTACTCCACATTCCTGAGTGGTTCCTCCTAGGAACAGCCTCAGTGTCTTCCTCTATTATGGGAAAAGCTTTAAAGAAGAAAAACTCATCTTACTTTTATAGTCTAAAAGCACCGAGCTTCATCCCTCTCCGAGAATCTGCAAAGACAGTGGCCACATTCGCAGTTGCATGTATGTAAATATTTAAGCTTAGCACAGCCCATCTCCAACAGTAAAACATTCAAGTGAGAACAGGAACTTCCTGCCCTCTACAAAAACTCGAGACATACACTTGTAGACATTCAAATGTTAAATGTGATGTGATCCAAAATGCCCAATTTGGCTGGAGACTATTTAAATTGGGACTTGCCCATGTCTATACAATGTCAGGCATACTGGTAAGAGAGAAATCATAATTGAGACAGTGACAGCGACATCCCATAGAGAAAATTACATCTGCTTTTGTGAGGACAATTTCTATTTTAATGGGAAGAAATGCTTCATTTTGTATGTCAGCATAAAAATAACCATAAAGTCTCGGTTATGTGGCATTAAACACCAAGGCAGGCAGTGACTCTTGGCACATGTGCCAGAGGCTCTGTTCACTACCATTCCCGAATAATAACAAATGTGGAGGGAAAACAGAGGGAGACGAAACTTGAAAAGCGACAGATGAAGATACACAGAGACGGTCAAGCAGTTGAGCACTTAGCCCACCCCGACAGTAACTGCCGCTCTAACCCAGCTCTGGGGTCTATTTGACAAATATCCCTACAGAACCCTCCTGGTCCTGTCCTACTGCACATGCGCACCCAAACCCAAAGATTCCAGATTTGGATTGTACCTTTGAAGACATAATGCTGGAAATCAGACTTGGAAATGACCACTCTCCTGTGAATTTGATTTCACTTCCAGCAAAACTGTCTACAGTGAGTTAAAATCTAACTTCACATTCAGTGTTTCCATTTGCCTGAAAGATTGCAAAGATTTTTTTCCTTGCATTACCCTTTTTCAGGAAAGGAAATTAAAAGTTCCAAAAGAACATGTCTACAGTGAAAGGTAGCAGAACAAGGTACCCTAAAATACAGCAGCTTGGCATGAGAATCCTTGTGACACAGGCAGATGAAAAAATGCTGATTACCTAAGAATCCACGTGACTCAAGGGAAATGAAAAGAAGCAGATGCTGGCTGGAGAGACTGCTAAGTACTTTAAGAGCATTTGCTATTCTCCCAGAGGATTTGATTCTGGATCCCGCTACCCACGCTGGGTGTCTCCCTGTAGCCTCTAACTCCAGTTCCAAGGATCAGATAGTGTCTTCTGTTCTCTATGGGCACCTACACACACATACACACTTTCACACACATACACGTGCATGCGTGGGTGCACGTGCAGGAACGTACGCTACAAAATGAATTTTAGAAAGCAGATACGAGAAAATCTCTGTGTGTTCCCCATCTGCCCAGAAGAACAGGATTTATTTCTACGAGGAGAGACAGCTTCTATTAATCCTGGGGTGACAATGTTGGAACCCACCTAAGCAGCCCTTCCCCTTGCACTAGAGACCCCCACATACCTACCATCCCTAGAGGATCCAAGTCTTCTCTCTTTGTCTCATCACCTCTCCAAAAACAAAACAAAACAAAACAAACAAACAAACAAAGCCCTCTCTGGCAAGATGCTATCGGTGCTACAGAAACCTATGTTTCAACATCCACTCATTCAGAGCCCCCTGTTTGGGACTATTCCCCTATGATTGTGCAGCAGATGTGTTCAGGAACCTGTCTTTGCTTTTCTCATGATAGCCTCTCTGCTGTCAGCTAAGATAACAGGGTCTCAGCCAGTGAGCCTAAGGGATAGTAAAAGGAAAATGGTTCTGTCCTCACCCTCTAACAGGGGCACCATTGATACACAGAGAGGTCCAATATGTGAAACTGAACTCACATGCCTGCGGTCCAAGGGCTTAATGATCCCCAAACCAACAACCACTCCACAGGGTGGGGGCTGGGAGGAGGAGGTTGGAGCCTGTGCGGCATGGGGCCCCTTTCCTCGGTTGTTTCTTTATTAAATTAATCATATAATGGCCAGAGCTTCTTTACTGTATCCTTCCATTCTTGAAGGAAGGTCTTCCTGCCATTCCTGAATTCCTGGGAGTTAACACACAGCTCAGACCCTGCTGCATCCTCACACCTGCCTTTGAACCTGGAAGCTCACCAGAAGCTCTAGGACCCTCCCTGGCTATGGCATTTTCTTCTGGTTTGGGCAGATGCTGATCCATTTGAAAAGACATTTTTGCCCAGGTATTTCTTCACCTTCAGAGTACTGTTACCATGAAAGTGGCCAGTGGATGCTTCCTTGTGCCAGCATTAGTGGCCAGTGGATGCTTCCTTGTGCCAGCATTATGCAGAGGAAAATGCTACTTAAAAAATTTTAAGCTCACTTTACTCAATAACAGACACTGGCTCAGGAGCTGTGGGTCATGGCCATTGCCTTCCAGAACCTACTACGTAGAGCTAGATCTAATTCCACAGAGGAAGTTCAAGCCTTTCCATCATTGATGGATTTTAATTGCCTATTTGATGAACAGCTTTAAGTGATTGGAGCATTTGCTAACCCATTGCACACACAGTTCTCAACTCCTATGCACACCATTGAGGCTCTAATGGAAGCCAGCGACAAGCGAGTGATGAACTTGACATCGGATTCTACAAATGATCCCCAACCTCTATTTTGAGGAGAGCAAATATCTCCTGCCCCTTCTCACCACTGCTAGACGAGTAGTTAAACTCTCTGACTTTTTCATAGTCAATATTTCACAACCAAGTATCAACCATTCATCACTTCACGAGGAGTAGATGCTGGGTGATTCATGGCTTCCTCCTCGCAGCTGATTTATCCACACACCAGAGTCACAGTGTTTACCTAAGGAAGATTCAAAGCAGTATATAGATCATAGACATGTTAGCTAGTGCCCGGCCAAACATGTTTATGCAGGGGATCTATCAGTACTCCTGTTATAATCAATTTAGAAACGTCTTCATCTTCTTCCGTGTCGGATTTCATCGATAAAGGACTTGGTTGCTCATCTCTCTGTTTTTCCTACTAACAATATGTCTTTACTCCAGTGTTTTCTGCTCTGGGATCGATTCTCTTCCTTTGTTTTTGCAGCACTGAGAATCAAATCTAGAATGTGTGAGTGTGCTAGGCAAGAGGTCTAGCACTGGGCTGTAGCCTCAGGTTTGGAACTGATTTTAGGCATTGTCCTTCCTATATATTCCCCCCAGTAGCGTGCCTCTCCAGGTGCTCTTCAATAAAGGTGATAAGTGAGTCCGATGAACACAGCACCGTGAATACATGTCCACAAAGTATCATCAACATTGCATTACCAAATCTCAGCTTATCACTCATGTCTGTGAGCCTGAATATGATACCAGCATAAAGGCCCAGGAAGCAGTTGGGAAAGTATCAGGACTTAAGAGCACTCTCTCTCTGTCACACAAACACACACACACCCCTCCCCTAGAAGACAGCCCTCTGAGGATAGAAACCATGCTTTATTTATCTTTCTAATTTAGTGCTTGTAACAGTGCCTGGGACATAAATAAATGTTGTTAAATAAACATGAGTTGAATTTTCCCAGGGCTAGTAGTAAAATCCCTTTTGGTTATTTTCATGGATTACTTATTTAGAGATAAAAGTAGTTTGAACTTACCAACCAACTGACATGCTACAAATTTTGTAGGAACAAATTATCTTTACCTCTTGTGTAGAAAGGAAAAGGGAGAGGAAGAAAATATATTATTTATTCAGTGTTTCCCATTCAGCCCTTTAGAGCAAAGGGGCAGAAACCAGACCTCAGGGCTGACAGTATTCCCTAGGATCTTTGGCTCATGTTGCTCGCTGGAGTATCTCACGTTTCCTCTTCATGGAGTAAAGTTTCTTCGGTATAATGTGCCCTCAACTAAGAAGGAGTACAAATTCTATGAACTCCAAACTGGACTCTAGCTTCTTCCTTGCTTTTCATTCTGTATCTCCTGGCTTTGCTAGTCTCTTACCATTCAAAGTCTGACAGGGGAGAGCATGCTTTAATGCCTGAGAGTGGCTATCAAGGATGCCCACCGAGCCTTTGGGCAACCAAATAAAAGGCTTCCTCCTCTGGGCTCCATTTCCCTCTCCATAAAAAAGCAGAGCATAAGATTTCACAAGAGCACCAGGCTATTGTGAGGGCTAATTAGACTTAATGGAGGCAAACTGATCAGGTAGTATTCAAAGTGCCATTTGTAGTCCTAAAATATAATCCTGGTTTAGGAATTAAATTAATATGGAAGTGGAATCTTTGGCACTCATCTTCCCACATTACAAAAAAAACCACCAGATTTTTCTGATCAAAATCCTGTTCTAAGCATAATCCAAAAAAGTAAGACAGAGATCTATGAATTATTAGCCATTTTTGAAGTAACATAGTACATGGCTCAGTTCCTTCATTTTTCTTTATTTCTTTTATCTTCTTTTCCATGATGCATTGTGAATTGAAAGGCTAATTTTGTGCAGTAACATAAAGAAGCAGAATTTGAACCAGTATTAATCTATTTTCTTGGTTTCACATAAAACATTTTTGAAGTCTTTTAAGTTGTCTCTTCAAAGAATCATTTATCAAATGTGGTTGAAATAACTTCATGGCATTTTTGGGCAGTTCCACTTAGTGTTGTGTTCTGTTAGTTAAAGACTTTTGCCTTGCTCTCCACCGAAAAAAAAGTCAATAGATATTTAAGGTTAAGGCTGAAGGGGAGGGAGGGCATCTAAATATTAATACATTTTATTTATTAATTTTATGATGATTGCAATTTATTAATAAGTTAATAAACAGATGAATTAACTAAAAATTTTCATTAGAAGCTGATGGTGACACCTAAAAGATGTCTAAGTTAAATAAGAGCCGCTTTGAAAAGGAAGCACTGTTTTCAAAGATGAGTTGGGCGATCCTGGGAAGTTGGGTACATCTGTTAGGTGAAAGATGCTACCCAGAGCATTTCTGGCAAATGAACAGTTTTAACTAAAAGGAACCCTGTCAGTGTTTCTTTGCTGGTCTATTTCAGGCTAGTCTGGGATCCATGGGACACGGCTTCTCTAAACCAAGCAAAAACGTCCACAGCAATATAAGGTAATGGATATTTCCAAATTAGCTTGCATACTCACCAAGCAAACTTCTGGTTATTCATTCGGTTTCCCCGGACCCTGGATACTGGGGATGGATGGACCCTGTCGACAGACAAAAGGAAGTCAGGGATTGAGAAAACATAATTCTGCACATGGGAAGGCAGAAAGTATCTGCTCCATCAATAAACAAATGAAGTTCATTTGTTCTCTCTTGTGAACTTGACCATCTCTTAGTAAACAGATGCAATTAAATTCCTCTGCCCACAACCCGAAGGCTTCTTTCTTTATCTCTCCCAAGGTAGCAAGGCATCCTGTGTCAACTGTAAAGGTCCCGAGTGCAGTACCACCGGTTTCAATGAACAGATGTACTCCTTCTGCAGAAGACACAGTTACTGCAGATGTAATCCTGGCCTGGGGGTAAGAGT
This sequence comes from Ellobius talpinus, assembly GCA_001685095.1. Lineage (NCBI taxonomy): Eukaryota > Metazoa > Chordata > Mammalia > Rodentia > Cricetidae > Ellobius > Ellobius talpinus. The sequence continues at coordinate 10,583 of LOJH01003495.1, read as the reverse complement.
GCGTAAAATAGCGTGGAGGCCATGATACCTGCCCTCATAGGGCCCTCTTTTGTCTGTTGCCATAGAAACTGCGCAGAGAGACAGTTAAATGACCACACTTTCAGTCAATTTCTAAATGTTAAAGTCAAGAAAACAGCAGGACCTCATCCAAGTGGCCAGAAACGGGCTGTGTGTAAACAGCAGAATGGAGGGGTGAATGGATATATCCAGGCTTTCTAAAATTTACTAAAATTTACGCTCTCTGAGTTGAGGAAGGAGTGAATTCACAACTTTAGCAGGTAAAAGAAGTAAATATATAGCTTTCCAAGCTTCCTAGGCTGGAGTCACTCAGGGTTTGAATTTTAAGCCTTCCAGGTGCTGCTGGTATCCTTCAACTGGGGCCAGTGGCTGGACACCCTCTGCTTTGAGAGTTACCAACTGGCCAAGGAAGCAGTTTGGCTACTTCAGCTGCCAAGCAGCTCACTTCTTGCTTTGGACTGCTTGTCTAGGAGTCCTGACCTAGCCATTCTTTGAGTTCGAATCATCATCACTCTTCACACATTGCTTTGATTCACAGGGAGGGAGGAAAGGAGAAGGGGAGAGAATCAAAGAAGGATGAAGGAAGGAAACAAAATTATCTTAATTGGTCCTAATGCCCTGTTAAAACCAACAGCCCGAGGTCCATCTGCACCCCAGCCCATCACTGCTACTCAGTGAAAAATCACATCAAAACAGATAGGGTAGGCCAGCCGTTTTGGGGGTGGGGGCGGGAGCGCCATCTTTCCCGAACCTGAGTTGGGTTGCACTTTGTAGCTGATTTTCTCTACCACCCCTTATTAGCATTCTTTTTCTCACAGCCTTCTCAGCGGTGGCTGCAGCTGAGTTGCTCGGCACAGATTTTCCGCTCTGCATGGGGGAGGGGGCTATAATTATGCAGAAAGATGGAAGGAGGCCAGGCAGCCCCTCTGCTGAACTGCCTCATTCAAGCGCGGCCCACTTCCTGCTGTTCTGCAGCTACAAGGATCACCTGTTGGTCTTGGCATCTGTCCAAGCTGGGGCCTGGCGGAAATGACAGCGTCAGCTAGAAATGAAAGTCAGCTCATATTCCAGCACCTCAAGACACATACTTACCTCTCTCATAGATGCGTATACATGTGAGAGACACACACACACATAAGACTTACATAAAAAGGAAACAAAACTCATTTTCTCCCCCTTCTTCAAACAGAATCCTAAAGATGAACATTTGAGTCAAAAAATTTACTTCCTAGATGACCAGATAAGGCCACAGACTAAAGGGAAGCTGCAGGAGACCACCAGGAACTCAACCCCGCTCCTTGCTGAGGCACTGGTCTTCAGAGTTAAGTACATTTCCAGAAGTCGTTTGTTCCAAAGATTCGCTCTCTACAACACGCCAAGTCCTTTAAACTCTTAACCCCTTTACTGCGCCCTCCTTAAGCATAAACGTACCCGGGATTTGTGTCTTCCACATGATCAACTCTAGCAGCTACTATAGCAGCTGAAGTTGAAGGATCACAGTGTCTTATTGCCGCCCATTTCACACCCCAAGCACACACAGGCAAGGGGTACTGGGCTTCATTATTCCCTAATCACAAAACATTCTAAACACTGGTGTTTTTGAGAAAAAAAAATCGGTAAGCCTAGATAAAAAAAAAAAAATTCTCAATACATGGTTCCCATCATGGTTTAATAAATTTAGGGGGAAAATCCAAAAACAAAAAAACCTTCTGATAATCTGTATGAGCAAATAGCTGGAACAGTTCTTAAACTAGGAGTTGAGAAATATTTTCTTCCTCCGAGGGTACTTACTTCGCCCCAAAATGCAGACAACGATTACATGCCAGCTATCAATTAAATTTTATTTCTTCAAAAGGACATGCCGCGTTCCGGGGAGTTCCAGTTTGAAACGGCAGCGCCTCTGCCTGCTACCAGCCTCTTTCCACATATAGCAGCCAGGCAGGTAGCAGAGTCAAACACCCAGTAGTATAAACTCCTGTCTAATCTGCATGCCATGCATTATTCATGACCCTCTGATTTCTGCACCTGCATCTAGGCAGGAAGCTTGCTGGGCACATTCATTATTCTTCTCGCAGCCTCATCCAGGCTCCATTACTCCTGAGCCACTTTGTTCTGTACCTAAGGGTTCCAGGCCTTCCAGGCCTTCCTTGGTGCTGACTGCTGGATGTGAGGAGAAAAGGGCTGAAGCGAAGGATGATCTTGATGTTGTGTAACACAGCGGATCTGACAAGGTTCTCTACAGAGACTGATTGCTATGCGGCCTATTGCGGCTCACGCGGGGTGATTTACATCGCGCGGAAGAGCCGGAAGTTGCACCATCGAGGCCCTGTGCACCAATTGTTCTAGTTATACTTACTGACTCATCTGGGACAGCAGCCTGTTTATAATTTCACTTTTTTTTAACTTTCCTGCTACGTTTGAAACTTTTTGATATCTTACCATAAAGATGACTCTTCTTTGGGTGAAAGTACTGAACCTGCTTCCCAGATCCTCTATTATAATGACTGTTGGAGTTAAGAGAATACCAGTCTGCTTTCGAGTGTCTCCAGGGAGTTACGTGAATGACTGGCAGGAAGAGGTGAGATGTGACATCTGGGTCCTGGACACACATTCTGAACCACTGAGGAGTTTCTGGAGGGCCACACTGTTCCACCCAACCTACTAGGCACTGAAGGAGACAAAGCCAGGCAGGGTGCAAACCATTTAACCAGCTTTCATGGGGTTAGACCACAGTGCTAATGCCAGTGCCATCTAAGGCAAGTCACAGCATCTCAGTATCCTCAGCTATGGAAGGGACATGGTACAGATATGGAAACCACACACAGGACCACAGTCTGGAGAGTGTAAGGGGACTGAAATAGTCCCCCTGTCCAGTCTAATCACAGCCACCATAGTGTCACATGGCCCTATGATACTGGTGTCAGCAAACATACTGTGTTGTCATCGGCATCAACATTTATCACATACAACCACGTACAGTGCACAGCATCCGACAGCAATATGCACTGACCGTCACACTGTTATAGTTACTTTAGAGGAGACTATTCCTGCTTGTGCTTTAAAACAAACCAAAAAATCAACATGTTCTCATCAGTACTGCAGACTGAAACCAGGACCTTGTACATGCTAGTCAAATACTCTACCACTAAGATATATACCCAGCTCCACTCTGACACACGTCACCATGCATCCGACATCGCATTTACAAGGTCCCCTGGCTCAGATATCCATACCATCCCTGTTTTCAGATCTGGGGGTTGAGTTACTGTCTTCAAATCCCAGTGTCTGAATTTGTCCACCTGCACTTGGCCACTTTCTTGACTCGGCAGTGGTGACCATCTTCTAAACTTTCTTCTTTCTTCTGTGCCCAGTTTGCCAGCCTGAACCACTAGTGTGTCTGGGGCCTCCTTCCTATGTTCTCCTCTCTCCCTTGTGGATGCTTATTCTGTGATTAGTTGAACAGGTTTCCATCATGGCTACTGTCACCATCTCACCACCTACACAGTGACTGGATCAGGTAGGCCTTGCTGGGTTACACTCTACCAATCGGCCACTCTTTTACCATGCCATTCTGCCCAATCACATTTCCAAGAAGGTGTCCATGTGGCATGAAACCTAACCATAAAAGTGGGCAATTGCCCTAGACTCTATAAGCCTAGCTTTCTGAAGACTCCCCTGGTGCAGAAGTCTTAGATCACATCAGTATGCCACGCTTTCTTCTGGCTAACTTATGTTTTGTTATATGAATCCCATCCAGCCCACAAATCCTCTCCATGGGTAAGAAAAGGGATACCTACCCCAACCACCCCAGCCACCTTCAGGCCTCGATCAGACAGGGTTTCTCAGTACCGCTCTTTCCCTGAGGGCACAGAAGGAAGGGGTCACCTCAAGAAATGGCAGCATGACTGACAAGGCTGCCCTATGTAAGAGAACTTGCTTCCTACTGACAAAACAGGATAAGCTTTACACACCAAGGAAATGAAAACAAAACGCAAGAAAACAAAATCCAACCAACCAACTAAATGAGCGCACTGAATGTCCGGTTCATGTGCCCTGTATCAGAGACACTGCTTCTTTTTGAGAATGTCAGACTAAACTACTTCAAAGACCAAGAACATTTTCTGATAGGCTGCCACCCTATGTGTGTGATTAGATATTTGATAACTCTTAAAAATTATCACATATTTATGCTTGCTATTCTGTTTATTTTTCTGTTATGTATCAGGCCATACTTTCATCTACGAACTAAGCAAATGCTACAAAAGTCCTTTTAATAATTCATTTTACTGCTTTGTTGAGGACTTAGAAATAATTCCACAGTTATTATTAAATATCAACATGTTCTTATGCAAAACATGTGAAGGATAATTTAGAAATGATTTAGAATTGGATTTGCTTTAATTCACACAGTCACAGCATTGGGAACAAATTCTCATGAGCATTCAGGCTAGTCCAGATGTTATTCTAATAAATACACTACACCTGGGCAAATAATGAGAATGCAAATCATCAAATAAAGTGGGTCCTTTTTATTCTTAGCAAAAAATTTATATCTATGATTAGATGACCACTGGAAATACCATATACCAAAGGGTATGAGAGATCTCAGCAGTAGGGATTTCATGAATAGTTGTGAGCCCCTGGTTTGTATTTTCACACCACTAATCAGAACCAAAAATTTTAAGTATGAGCACATATGTATACATATTTATGTATATATACAATGCTTTTCTAGTTAGTATACAAAACAGATTATTTCATTATAACACTGTCATCCATACATATGTTGTCGTTGCACCAACATATATTTTTTAATGTTCCTTTTAGGACATTTTTGACATCCTTTCCTATGCAAGTATATTATTACTTTTAGAGGCATGGGGTGAACTGAATCACCACAAGGAAGTAATGTTGTAATCATTGTTTTCCATGTTTACTGTAATACTTATTCGGATGCTACAGACACTTAGGTGGGTTATGATAAACAGTGTAGAAAGTAGAGCCTGGGCTGGAGAGATGGACAAGTCAGTAAAGGTCCTGACTCAAAAGCATGGGCGCTTAAGTTCACATCCCCAGAAATCCAATAAAATTTGGGTGTGGCAGCATGCTCATGGGACCTCAGTACTGAAAGGCAGAGATTGGTGGACCCTAGCCACAGTTAAGTCTATGGTCTTCAGGTTCAGTGAGAGAGTTTGTCTCAAAAAGTCAGATGAAGAATGAGAGAGGAGCACATCTGATATTGGACTCTGACCTCCAAATACACACTCAAATGTGATATGCACCTGTAAACACATGACATGCCACGTGCACCTAACACAACAAGAAGAAATACAGCATATTGAAAGGAATGATGACATTCATTTCTGCTGCATATTGACAGAGGCTGCACATATCACAAGAGAACATTTGAGACATCATCATCTCAAGGCATCAATTCATCCTGACCCCATCCCTCACTACCTCTCTTGCCCTCACCGACGCGGTTACACTGAGTGTTCCTCCCCACACCTCCAGTATCATATGTAGTTGATGTGTGCTCCTCAGAGGTTACCCACAACATGTTCCTAGTTCTCACATGATGTGGTACCCTCCAGATGCTGAATGAAGGGTTCATTCTGATGCACACTTAATTCATATTGTCTGTCTCTCCAACTCCACATGAATGCTTCCAGAAGGCATTCCTCTCTTTGTTCACAATTGTATCTCCACTACCTGGCACCACACAGACACTCAAAAATAAGCAATTGTATGGGGAACCCTGCTCTCCTACCAAACTCTAACTCCTATGGTGAAAGAACAAAGGCTGTACTTGTATGTCACCAGCATACCCTTGGGACTTGGCACACGCAATGTCTAAGTACACACTAACAAACGAAGACACAAAGCTTTCCGTTTTAAATGTGATCTATTTCACGGACTTACTAAACATTTATCTTCATATCTAGAACATCAGAAAATAAGTAATGAGTTTCGTCTGGCAGGCATTGCTTAATGGCTGCCATGGGGAGGTGCTGGCACTGAGGGCAGCGACTGACAGACTAGCTGAGGCCAACAAGCAGCTGCCAGAGGATTGAAGAAGCAGGAATGAGGAGGAGTCCCAAAGTCATAGGAGCAAAGGGAGAATTGCTTCAAAGTGTAAACTGCCAAGATTGCATGAGGCAAAGACAGGATGGATGGAAAGGACAATTCCCAGAGACAGAACGGGACAGGGTGCGAGGACACTGAGGGAAGAGGTCACCTCAACAAGTGAACTGAAGTTGTGAGGTGAATCATTCCGCCTTGTCAAAGTGGGGGTTTGGAGACATTTGAGACCAGAATGTGAAGATGGCATTAGGATATAGATGTCCCAATAAATACTAAAGCATTAGGAGTTAGGGCAGGGAGCTGTAGGATATCAACTTTGCCTCTATTGCTCAGAGCTATGCATGGATCCTTTATTGCTTTGATTTAGCTATCACATACTGGACACCATTTACTTATACCTAAATGTAAATATTAATCGAGCCTTTCCTGAATGCTCTTTATGTATACCTAAATGTAAATATTAACCAAGCATTTCCTGGACCAGGCAGTGTCTTAGCCCTCTAAATGGATGGTAGATGCGTACGTGCTGTGACAGTGGGTTGGATGTGGGGGGTGCTCTTGACTCTGACAAGAACCCTGGTTTCAGGCTGCCCATCCTACAGAGAGAACACACAGAGACGACAGCCCACACTGTACCCTGTGCTGAGCAGTGGCAGGGACAGTTAAACCACTGAGGGGACACGAATAAAGCTATGGAGTAGACAGAGACAGTTTCTAGCCGATAGATGAGGGGAATTTTAAAGGATACATTTTGCAGCTAACAAAAGAGGGAAAAGGAATTCCTTCTAGAGACACGGAAATGCCCTGAAAGGTGGAAACAGACAACCAGAACTGTGTACTGGTGGAGAAAGCTAGGTTAAGGGGGCTGGCAGGCCTAGAGGGGCCGCAGATTACGGGTCTTGTGTAGTATGCTAAATACTTGACTTAAAAGAATTAGAGGACAGCTAGCAACGGATTTTGTGATTAGATATGCTACAATCAGGTTTATAAACAAGAAAAATCATCTTGGCAGCGGTGCTGAGCATGGCCTGGGGAGAATGTGTGACTCATGAAGACCATTTGGAAGCTAAAGTAATAATGTCTCAGACGGCACAGGGGAACAGTGGTGCTCAGAGGAAGGAAGAAAAGGATGGATGCGTAATAAGCTAGGATTAACACCAGGTGTGCTGTTTCACACCTGCGATAAGAGTTCACGGCGGCCGAGGCTGAACGATTGCAAGCTTGAGATTGGGCTCGGCTCTCTGGTGAGTTTAAGAACTGTGTAGGAAGACGTGTCTTGAAAATGCCAAGCGTGGAGATGTGCTTCGGCAGCATATACGAGACTCAGGGTTAGACCCTCAACACAACACACACGCCACCCCCATACACACACACTTACAACCAACAAAACAGAAGAAGAAAGAGAAGTCAAACTAACCAACTTTGGGGGTATATCCATTATAACTCACGGTGTGGGAGTGTGGACCAGGCTACTGCAGTGTGATATGGTTTAATCAAAGACTATGGGCCCAAGAACTGTGAGCTTGTGCTGTTTGTAAAAACTCTGAGGATAGAAGGCTAATGCAAGGCTACTAGACAGCCTGTGTGGACTGGCTGCGAGTAGCCCCTGCGTGATTTCACGGCTATGATATAATCTAAAAGGAGATTCTATCTTCCTCCCCCACCCGAGAACCGGAAGGGCACCGTGAGATATTCGTGTTGTACTCCAGCATCCTCTACAGCATCACATCATCTCCTGGACAACTAGATTTAGATGTTACTCATAAAGGTTTCAATACTTTGTGCAAACACACACACACAAACACACACAACAGTCTCTGAGATTTGGTGTAAGTGCAAGCGCAGTGGCAAGGTGTGTTACTGTAAGAAAGTTAAGGTAACAATATATAGGCAACACCTAAGGATCACCTAAGAGAAGTGATGGAAGAAGCTGACACGTGCCATAAAGGAAAATTCCAGAATTAAAGAAAATTTCACAACAACGGCACAGGGCACTTGCTGTGCCTGCATGAGGAACTGAGTTAGAAGTCCCTTTATCCACGTAGAAAACAAGACTTCATGTTTCTGTAATTCTAGAAGATTGACAGAGAGATGGGAGGCTGAGAAAGGAGAATCCCCAGAAGCTCATTGCCAGCTAGCCTGGTGTACCCTGATGGCAACAGCCATCAACTAAGAGACACCCTGCCTTAAAGAGGCAGAAGGGGAGGGAAGGACCTCAAGATTATCCTCTGATCTCCACATGTGTACTGGGCATGAGTGTGCATGCTCACGTGTGAGTGCATATGCACGCACACGTACACACACATATATTTTGAAGTAATGACATATTCATAGTGAGTTTCTGTCAGAGACACACATAGGATAGATTTGAGCAATGAATGCTGAGAAAGAAGTTGGAGATGTGAGCATTCTTGCCATATCAATGTACTGCAATCATCATGGAGGCCCAGTTAGGGCAGAGGAACAATACAACAGGCCCAGTGTGCTGGTTGGAATAAAATGCCCCACCTCTGCAGACTTACAGGGAGTGGCATTATCGGAAGCATGGCCTTGTTGGAGTAGATGTAGCCTTGTTGGAGGGAGTGTGTCGTAGGGAAGTGGGCTTTGAGGTTTCAGAAGCTCAAGCCAGACCTACTGGCTCACTCTCTCTTTTTGCTGCTTGCAGATCCACATAGAGAATTTTCTCGTCTACTCTCCAGCACCATGTCTGCCCGCGTGCTGTCATGGTTCCTGCCGTGCTGATGATGGACTATACCTCTGAACTATAAGTCAGCTCCAATTAAATGCTTTCCATAATAACAGATGCTGTGGTCAAGGCATCTCTTCACAGCAATAAAATCCATAAAACACCCAGTATCCCAGGAAATGTGACATCTTGGAACTCACAAGAAGTTGTTATTTCAGTACTCATCTTTGTCATCCACAGGATTTCGGGTCCAACCCAAAGAGTGGTAGGAGATGATGCTCATCTGGCCTTTACCAGGTGCCATTCAAGCCAAACCAAAAAAAAAGAAAGAAAAAAAAAGAAAAGAAAAAAGAAAAGCACTGAACTCATATTGATTCTGTCAATAAATCCAGAAATCCAGCAGAGGTCGCTGAGGGAACACCTCTTACTCTTCCCACTCACCAGAAGGTGTGTGTGTCTCTGGCGCAACCTATGTTCTACTAATCCCCCAATTTCTACAGCTAAATCATTGTTTTAGCCCATCCCTCTCAACAACACTTTCTCGAAAACCACCCTGGCAGTCCATTTCCTATACTATGAGCATAGTGACTTATATAAACATATCTATCTATATCCAATCATCTATATCTATATATCTTTTATCTTTTGAGATTTGATTATATATATCATTTCACCATTCCTGTTCCTCATTCCAAATCCTTCCCCTATATACACATCCTAGCACTCTTTCAATCTCATGGTCTTTTTAAAAATTAATTGTTGTTATCTACATACACAGGAGACATATATATATCTCCAAATACATAAATACAATATGCTCACTATGTATAATGTGACTTGTACATATATGTTTTCAGCATCCCTAGTTGCCTGTGTAGGGTTGAGGCCTTGAGAGCTTTTCTTCTTCCACACTAACAAGCCTACTGGTATCATCCTTGTTCATCCCAGCTTCTGACGTTACTAGGAGACATAATCTCATAGCAAACTCTCAGTTTCTCTGGATCTTATGATCTTCCTGCCCTATCTTCTACAATGATGCCTAAGTCTTAGGTACAGGAACTGTATTTTAGATGTATCCATTGGAATTGGGATCTATAGCTCTACATTTTGATTGGCTGTGGTTTTCTGAAATGGTCTCCGTCTGTTGCAAAAAGAAGTTTCCTGGAAGAGAGGTGAGGACGACGCTCACCTGTGGGTATAAGGACAAATATTTAGAATGCTATTAGGGTTCAGTAAAGTGTAGGTTCTCCTCCAAGATTCATGACTTCACTAACCCCAGGGAGCTGGAGAGGTTTCCAACACTGGGCATAACTTTCCTTCTGTTGAACAGGTCTTAAGGCTATTTAAAAGGTATACTTGTTAGCACCAAGGTATGCATGCCACTGTGCACCCTTAGGATTATCATGCAATGCTGGTCATTGTTGTGGTTCATAGGCATCATAACTGGGTAAGACTGTGAATTGTTTCATTCCTTGTCAGCTCGCATGGCACCTCAGGGACGTGATATAGTGACAATTTTTTAAGGGCAAAATTATTTTTATTCTCTTGTTCCTTTAGAAATTTTCAGTACTCTTGCAATACACCCCAAGTCCCAACCTTGCCTAAAAGTCATTTCTGGCCCTTGCCCACTTCTCCAGCTTTCTCTTCTTTGCTACTCCACCCTTTGTGCTCAGATCCACAGGCCCTGATCACATTTTTCTTTTCTGCACTCCAGTGCTTCTACATAGGGATGCCTCTTACTCAGTATTGATGGAGGAGGGTCATCTGTCTATGTGTTACTTTCATTGGTTTAATA